>VDFB02101627.1:23635-49173 GCA_007258455.2 Sequoia sempervirens
TTTTCTAAGTTCCAGTTCTGGTTCCGTTCCGGTTTCAGTTTTGGTTCCGCCAGTTCTTTGTTGTTTTGGCGGAAGCGGGACGCGAAGCGAAACCGAACTCTGGAAATTTTTTGAAGTTCCAAGTTTCGGTTTCGTTCCGGTCCGGTCCCGGTTCCGCCGGTCTTGTTTGTTTGTTTTACCTTTGTTCTTTCCTTTTGGTCATGGGGTGTTTTCTCCCCTTCTTTTTCTTCTTTCTCATCTTTTTCCTCGTTCTCTTTGTATGTTGTCGGAGGTGGGGTCGGGATGGAATATGAACCTGAAACTTTGAAAAGTTTTAGTGTCAGATTTGGTTCTATTCCCGCCCCTGTTGTGGTTCGCTCGGGATCGGTTTTTGCTTCAATCCCGCCTGCGTGTGTTTCTGTGTTTGTTCCTTGTGTTTGGTCTCTTTTGTGGGGCCGGGTTCGGGAAGGATTTGGGATATGGAGTTGTTACCGATTTCAGTTTCCTCATCTGGTTCTGACTCCGCCCCGCCGGTATTAAAGGTAAGTATGTTTCTGGTTCAGATTTGGTCCCGCCTCCGCCAGAGTCGAGTTTTTGCTAAATTTGAGAAATGGAAAGGTATGAAAGGTAGGATGAAGAATGATGTTTTTCTATGCTTTTAGAGGACTGATGAGGACATTGTTTTGCAGGATTAAAGCATGTCGAGAACATCTGATGTTGTTTCTCAAGGAAGTCTATTGGAAAACGTGCCTCAATCTTACTGGCATGAAACTCCTAAAAGAGTAAAGTTGATGAGACCCTCTGGAAGTCTTGCCGACTAGCAGTTGTGTTCTATTCATTTGAAATGCTCAGGTCGCTGAGACGTTGTTTCTGTCTTGCCGATGAGTCTGATGTGGACTTCGGTAAGAGGTCTCGCCGATATTGCCGATAGCGATAGTCTGGGCGATGGTCTTGGATATCGGTATGACTCTTGCAGCTCGTTATGACCTCTTGTCAATAGTTGTAAGTTATGCCAATAGCGTCGGTGGAGCATTGTAGCATCGGGGAGACACGGCTAGTGTCTCACCGACATGCAATTCTGCTTGAACAACTTTTGACAGTCTGAAGATCCTACGTGGTATGTGTTCAACCAATTAGAGGAAGCTAAAGGCGAACCATTGGCAGTTAGACTGTTGTGACCATTCCTGTGAGGAAGATCAACAGACTGTGAGCAATATGGATATACTTTGTAATCAAAGATGATGATCAGTTCGGTGAATAGTGGTGTGTGATCAGTGTGATGAATTTAATTCAGAGAGCATTGTAACTGGAATGTTTTGTACAAGGTTGATCATTGAATCTGCTGCTGTAAATCAACTTGCAGAAAGATCTAGAATGAGAGGAAAGCATAAAGGATGAAAAGCCGCAAGTCTTAATGATAGATGGGATGTCTGCTGGTGAAAGTGGATCGACATTAATGACAGTGCTTTAGAACATTCAAAATAGCTTTGCAAGAGCAGTTTTCAAGGTCGAGGATAAAACACGTGATGTCTTAATGGCGGACACGAGGGCTGCGAGTTAATGACAGTGGTTGTAAAAGATCTGGAAACTATGCCTGAGGGAGATCTTTCATCGACATGAACAGAATGCACGCATTTAATGCATGATTGACTTTTGTTCCAAACTCTTTCTGTAACCGACTTATTTTGTAAACCCTAAAACGGGGCCGACTCATTTTTTGGCGCGTTTGGTATATATGGCATTTCCACCTCTTTGTAAAATAGAGAGATAAAAGGATCTTCTTTTTCATCTTCTTTTCTTTTAGTTAAGAATTAACAGTTAGGGTTAGAAGGTAGATAAAACTCGAGAGCAGAAACATAGTAGAAGTTAAGTTTAGCAAGAGGAAGTAATGTATCTTCCAGATTTTCTTAGTATAGATGGAGATAATTCAAAGACATGGGTTTTCTGTACACTGGTGATCTTGCCAGATTTGTAAATGTTGTTTATCTATTTCACCAACAATAGAAGCAACCAGATGTAAATCTACTTCATATTGTGCTCCAGAATGGTATTTATCTTGGGTTAATTATTTGATTTGGAAAGTTTTCAAGGAATGAAATTTTATCTTATGTTTTGTTTAAATGATGATTTGCAACCTACTATTAAAAGTTTGCACTGTGAATGAATGAAACTTTGTAATAATTACAAGTTAACTTTATTCTACAGTTTCAGTTTAGGAATTCCTTGGAAGGTAACAAGTTTGATTAGTTGGATGAATCAACATTCTCTTCAGTTTAAAAGCTTTAATCTATCTTTTTTTTGTTTCTTTAAAACCACTGGTTAAAGTAGGGTTTAAATATATGTTTGATCTTATAACAATCCAGAAGCTCAAAACCAGTAGGCCCCTTGAACATTACAGCCATATTGACCACTTAGTGAAACAGTAACTTTGTGAACCAACATCAAAGACCTTGGGAGGTGATCAGTTTGATTGTTGATTGTCTTTTTCAAGAGAGGTGAGATATTTCACTTTTATCTTACCTACATGTTGTGGGTCAACTTGGCACCATCAACACTAGTCATGGCCTCGCTTTAAGACTAACCTTTTTTGGCATGTGCAGAAATCACACCCGTCGGATGTGAAGACTAGATCACAACCATTGATCGCACACTTCACGAGAGTTAAATGATGGTCTTCAAAAATGTTGCAAGGTTTGTGATTGATCGACACATGTCCTTGCTGTGGTGGGGCCTAGTTTATGTCCAAACACCCGACGGTCGATGGTTTTGAGATCAGCGAATATCATGTAGCGTGAAGGAATCTTGATCTTCCATCGCACACCTCATGACATTTAATTAATGCCTTCCAGAAACTTGCGAGGTGTGCGATTAAAGGACGTGTGGACTCCTCAACTGTTGTGAAGAGTATGGTAGAGCCCATGGATGGAATGATGTGGCTCCCAGTCAACAAGTTTTCATTGGCCATAAATTGGCAAGCCATGGTTTCAGGAATTCAAACCTAATCGACTTAATCTGGGTTGTTTGATTCTCCATCTCATTGGGAAATCAACGACCAACATTCAAAACCAGAAAATATGAATGTGATAGTCGTTTTGCTTTATGAAATGAGAGCATTAATGGAATGATCTCTATAGGAGTGATCAATTTGATCTTGGTGCGTGTGAGGAATTAATTTCATGTCATCATTGAGAATGATACACAGATTTTTATGATCCTGGGTAATTAACAGTGATGATATGGACGTCAGTGGTCGACCACCTGCTCACTTGTGCGGCTTTCACCCAGAATTGATGAATAGCACACCTAATTTTCTTATTAAATGAAGGTTGATGGCCTTTGTTTTCACCATTGCAATTGAGAGTTCAAATTTATGAGTTTGTAAGAGGTGTGATTTGTGTTTGTGAAGCTACATTTTCAAAGAATATGAGTAAGCATGTTGCTTTTGTGTTACCTGTACAGAGGTCTCCACGACTCAAAGTTCGGGAGTCTCACAATAACGTTTTGGGGAACAAGTAGATCATATCAAAAATTGTCGCAACTCCAATGGAAGAATGTAAGGAGGCCTATGGTAAAAGGTCTACACTAGTTGTTGTGAGAAGCAACTACATGCTAAGGAATCAACTTGTGTCTCAAGATACAACTGAGACTAAAGGAAAAGAGCCTGCGGGGTTCGTAAGAGGGATAAGGAGGAAGATAAGGTATGGTCGAGCTACTTTGGGATGACATAATTCTCCAATTGACATCACTGATAGCTCTTCAGATAGTGAAACGGAGATGGACTCAAGTTATCATTGATACCTCATGGTTTTAAATGAATTGGTGGACTCAGAGGAGGAGGTGGTAGCCGTAGCCCCAATTTCAGTGAAGATGCCTAGTGGGCATACCTATTTTGCTACTAGTAAGGACGCTAAAGATGAAGAAGCATTGGTCTCTTCCTCAACCTCTACCAAGACACGAAGTGGGCATGTGTACTATGGTTCTAGTTTCGGTGTTGGTTCTAGTTATTTTAAAGGAGATGGTGTTTGGGTCTTAAATTTTTGTGTTATGAAATTAATATTGTTGTGGTGGCTTTTCTTACTCTCTCTGCATACAAGGGTTTTTGTCTTTTATACTAACTAAGAGTGCCTTGAGTTAGTATGATGGAAAACTTTAGGTTCAACGCGGGTATAGAACGTAAAGGCTTGTTTTCCATTAAAGGTATTTTTTGGCGGCATTGGTTGGTTCCTTTTTGATGAAAATGTTATGAATTTTGTTTCCCCTATTCAGCAAATGATTGCGGGCAACCATTTGGGAAATTTCTGAAATAAAATTGAAATGTGTGTTGAAATGAAATGCATTCGAAATGTAATTGTAATGATCCCAATGCTTGTTGCTCCCTTAGTCTATAAAAGGGATTTCAAGGCTCATTGTAGGGGGTTCGATTTTGAGTCCAATTAATGGTCTGGGTAGAAGTTAAGTACAGGAAGAAGATATTGTAGGAAGCTTAATGAATAGAACAGTTGAATTGTCTTGGGTATAAGTCCTGTATGTAGTAATCTTGAATTAGTTTTATATAAGGTACAAATATCGAAACAAATCTTATCTTTCAAACGCATATTCTCCTCTTGCAAATTTTGCAAGTTATAAATGAAAGTATCAAGGGTATTCTTGTTTATCTCCAAATGTTCAATTGAATGTGTGTCCTTGTTTTTGCTTTGACTCAAAGAGTTAAATAAATGCTTGAAGAGGATCACAAATTTGTAAGAATTTGCATAAGATCTAATAAGAAGATACATTTTAGACATTGTGAGTTTTCAGATTGCAAAGCATTGTGAAAATAGTCCACCATTGTCTAAGTTAAATGGCTTGTGTATTACTGGTTATTGCATATTTGACCCCGTATGCCCAATTGATAAAACACTGGTCTAATTGTTAAGATTCATTACAATAAAATGAATTGATGATACGCCTAGTTGTGGATTTAAAATGAGAACAAAATGCATTTAAAAATCTTTCAATTATGAAGTATGAATTTGAATACTCTCGGATCCTAAGAAAATAGATGATTATTTACTAAAAGGTCTACCAAATCTTTAGTGAATTATGTTTATTTGTAGTCAATTGGAATCAATCTATGTGTAAATGTGTCCCCAACTAGACATACTTCCCTTGGACACAATAAGGAACACCCTCCTAGGTCCCATAGCCTAAAGTGTAGGAGTAAAGACCTCATAGTCCTTTACTCATTATGTTGGCCACTCACCTTGAGGATTCTTGACCATAGGGGTTGGCTACCCTTTAGAGAATTCCAAGGGTGTGCTGGAAAAAACACCAACAGGTCACATGCTCACCCACCTTTTTAGCTTGATTTGGTTTATGACCACTCATACCCTTTACACACATTATGTCTAAAAATGTAATAAGCCATTCTAATTATTACTTAAATTTTAATTGCAAATGACATTATAAATATTGAAGTTTAAAAAGACATAACTTAAGCAACTATTTTCAATGATAGCAACACATGTCTAATTAAAATATGATTCATGATATATATTCATTTCCAAATTTCAATTACAATATCCAAGTTGATGTTGGGAATAGGATATCATTTAATTGAAATCCTAAACATTATTTCATGTATCTCCTAAGTCCTTGGAAAGTGCTCCCCAAACACTGGGATTAGAAAGAGATTAAATTTGAATGAAATAAACATGTAAATTGACATTTGTAATTAATTCTAAATGATAGGAACATGTGGGGATGCCCATGAAGAGCTCCTATAAAATAGGAGCACATGGGGCACACACATGGAAGGTGGAACTCACCTTGAGTTAAGTTAACTATTTGGAGAAAAAGATAACACTTCAGTAATGCATCCAAAGATCCTATAAGTTAGGGATTGATGTTTACATGCATGGAGTTTAGTTTAGTTCAGTTCAATTCAGTTTAGTATCAATTCAATTTAGTTTAGTTCAGTTCAATTTAGTTCAGTATCAGTTCAATTTTGTTTAATTCAGTTCAATTCAGCTATGGTTCAGTTATCTTCAGTTGCATGTAGTTAGTTTAAGTTGCATGTTAGTTGACTTCAGTTGACTTGAATTGTATGCTAATGATTTGAATTGCATGATAGATAATAGGTGACTACTTTCAGTTAACAGGGGATGATTAATCATGCATGATATTTGCATGAATGGTGGAGAGATATGTTTCAGTTAACAAAGATTGACTTGGACCCACCTTGGGCACCCAAGTTGGCTTCTTGGAGTTAACACTTTTGCATGATAAGATGTTTTTTAAGGATGAGTTAGGTGGGCCCATTCTTGGGCGCCAACTTTGAGGATAAGTTTACAAAATATCTTTGAAATCAACGTTGAGTTATGACTTCAATTTGGGATGCCCAAATGGATGAAGGACTTGTTTTGACATTGCTCTTCATGGTAGAACTCTACTTGTAAAGAATAGGCATTGGTTTTGTGAGATAAGCATTGTGCTTTGTAATTGTTATTGTCTATTTATTGCAGCAAGTTGAAGAGAGTTAATCAAATTTTATTGCAGGTTGTGAAGAAGAATTTTTGAAGGCAAAAGAAACATCTCAAGCAAGGATTGGAATTATTGTAATCTTATACTGAGATTAAATAATACATTGATTCTTGGTGAATTTTTTTCCCGGAAGGGTTTCTCCATGGTATATGCTATGTAACTTATATCTTCTGGTCTTATTCTTCTACAATCTTCTATCTAGTTCTACAAATGGTAAAATGAATCTAAATAGATAATCATCCACAAAGAAATTGTAACAAAGAATACTTAATTAGATCTAAAACTACAATAGTTTTGCAAAGTATTAAGCTACATAATTACCTCCATTTTCACCATTTGGTATTAGAGCTAAGGTTGGGTAGAGTTTGGGATGCCTTTCTCTTAAAATTTTGAATTTTTTTGGCTGTAGTGGGAGCTTTTACTATTGTGTTATTGTTGATTTTGGAAAATAATTTTGTTACAATGAGTTTTAATTCTCATTTAGATATTGAAAAATTCAATGGGTCTAATTATGAGATGTGGAAACTAAAAATGGAGGATCTCCTTGAAGAGAGAGATCAGTGGTTAGTTGTTGATAATGAGACAAAGTCACCTACAACAATGTCAGATGAGGATTGGGCTAAGCTTGTTAAGAAGGCAAGAGGGACCATAAGATTGTGTCTTGCTTATATTGTTCTCTTGAATGTTTCAAAAGAAACTACTGCATATAAGATGTGGAAGAGAACAGGTGATATCTATCAAACCAAAAGTCTTACTAATAAGTTGTATCTGAAGAGATAGTTGTATTCTTTAAAGATGAAAGATGGTGATTCAGTTGCAAATCATTTGAATGCTTTTAATTTGATTCTAAGTCAATTAGCATCTATAGATGTAAAGCTAGAAGATGAAGATAAATGCATATTGTTACTTTGTTCTTTACTAGAATCTTGGGAAAATCTAATTGTTGCTATCAGTGGTAGTGGTGCAGATCCAAAGATGGACAATGTAATTCCTACTCTCCTATCATAGGAGATGAGGAGGAAGTCTAAAATGGAAATCCAAGATGTATTGTTTGTAAAAGGTAGGCCAGAGAAAAAGGAACCTAAGGGGTACAAGGAAGGAAATGGTAAGTTAGAAGGATGGAGTAAGGTAAAGTGTTGGAACAGTGGTAAACCAGGACATGTGAAGAAGGATTGTAAGAACAAGAAAAAGAGTTTTGATTCTTCTACAAAGGAATCCTCAGATGACAGTAATCATGCTTTGATCATTGTTAGGTTCCCAAATCTGCACCTTGAATGCTAAGCTTTGAAAGAGCTTAACATATTTGGAAATAACATGGGACTACTTTCAGGTTGTGGGTAACCTATTTGAAAGTAGACCTCTAGTGATAAGGGTTGGCTTCCCCTTTTGATGTCACCTAACTATTAATCTTTGAGGTAAAGGATAAGGATTGCATGAAAATAAGCCTAATGCTGAAAAAACCTAAGGTGATGCACCAACACAGCCTAGACCTGTTAAAAACCTATCACATTCAAATTAATATCATAAATTTGGACTCACACAACTCACTTTCCAATGCAGTTCACATAAATAATTCATAAGAAGGTCTATAAGCAGTGCTTTTAAAAGGAAAATAGGGATTTCATTATTAACAACACTACTAAACAACATAACTTACAACCTATAAACATACATCTTTTGCTAAATAGATGCATAAACATGAGACAAGCTTGCAAGGAAAAGACAAATTTTTATAAGACAAACTGATCAGTCATTGACAGCATACATAAGAAACAGGAAATGAGAAGGTAAAAATGCTCTACTTCATTAATTCAAAGTGCTTACTATATAATAGGCCCATCTGAGTTACAATACTACTCCATGGAAAATAGCTCTAATAAACAAAGCTATCCTGCTACTAGAAAGAAAGAACTCCCTCAAAATGTTCAAAATGAACATACTTAAGCAAAAACCCACCAAAACCCCTCACACAAGTACTTCCAGAAGATTTTGGTTGGATACAATAGAAAAGGCCAAAAAGAACCTTCTAGAAACCTTCCAAACTGTCCTCCACATGAAGAAAAGTTAAGCCAAGTCAATAGTCACACTAAAAATGTGACAAAAATGCCTCCAAACAACCTCCTTTTCCTCTAAAATCAATCAAAACAGCCTCCCACACATTCCACATTTCTACAAGTCATTATTGGTCTTCACACAAGACTTGACCCACACTCTCTTCATGCAATATGTGTGTTTTGAAAACACAAGACTCCAAAAAGCATTAAAGATAATGATCTTGATTAAGTGATTCATAAAACATCACTTAATCAAGTCATTTTACATTTCAAAGCATAAAATAAGGGGCCCACCATCTCTTTGAATTACATTACACTTGCATTAAAAAGACATAATAAAAGTAATTTTCAAATCACTTAAATGATATCTTATACATTGAAATAAAGTGCAACATATAATGTCATATCCAAAAGCTTTCAAAAGCTTCCAAGGCACTTGACCATCTCAACTTACCTCATTCTACATTTTAGTCCACACATGGGCAAAACTCGCTAGTTTTCAAAGGCATCATAGAGCTCCAAAACACTTGGCCAATATGGTCGACCTCCAAATTTTCTTGGAAAGCATATTCCAAAAAACAAAGCCATTACACATAAGCTACATGGCATACTCCACATGTTGTTTTGTTTTGAACTTAGCAAAGTGTGAAAATGGGGAAAAACAACTTAAGGAATAGAATGCCTAAGGAAATAACATATGATTTTGGCCCCCATTGCATTTAACACATGCTTCAATCTTTTAAAAAATGGGAAGAAAATCCCAACGCACTCAAGGGTCAAACCCTCATAATCAAAACAGTCAAAATAATGAGGCAAGCCCATCATTTTGTCGTTGAAGAATCTGGAACATGACTTTGCCACCGTGGGGTTTGAGCAAACATAGGAAAAAAAATGGAGATTCACCATGGTTTTGTTGAGATTTCACTGGTGAGAAACACATAAAAAGAGGTAAAATGCTTTTCTATAGCTCGAAATCTACATTTTTCACCATTTGGAGGTCATTTTTGAACCTTCAGGCTACGGCCATGGACACATTTCTGACCCATATGTATTATTTGTTCTCTCTGTTTGTTGTTTCACTTGTTGACAACCACCATGAGAACTCAATGAAGCTTTGTTAGAAGCAAAAGCTTGAAATTTTTGCAAGAAATTTATGAGCAAAAGCTCCAGGTGAGTTAAATTGACTCTATTCTCAGATTTCAAGCAAAAGAAACCCATATTTTTTGTTTCCAACTTGACTATGAAGCATCAAATGCTTGTCTTAATTCTACATTTGTTAATAAAGACACTCCATTATTGTTTCCCTATTGTTTTCATGAAGAAAAAAACTTCTTGGCCGCGGCCATGGACATAAAATGGTGTATTTTTTATGTGTGGCTCAGCTTCATTTGAAAACCCCATAATGTCTTTCGATTTTTTATTTGTATTAACAAATCTCTTAACAACCCAAATGGGTTTTTGATATGTGGAAGAAGAAAGCTTTGTTGTGAACTTGAGCTCCATTTAAAAGTGGGTTTCCTCTATATTTCACAATTTCTGCACATTTTGCATTCTAAATCTTTCCTTCAAGGCTACAACCACTACTTTTCCTTTTTGTTCATGTATTTTTTATGTGAAAAAAAATGCAAGACTATAATAAGAATGAGATCCCTTGAGGGCATACAGTTTAAACAAGAGTTATCTCATTCAACTGTTCCAGAAGAAAATGTCGCCTTGTGAATAAAAGTGGTCTGCTAAATGATTTGATGTCATTGCCCAGTACAGGTATGAGTTAAAGACTCCACACGTCCTTTCAACTCCCTCATGAGAACTTCCTTTCTTCTCTTAAAAAAAAAATCCCCCTATGCCTGCTCATATTTTTCAAGCTTTTGTTGAAGCCCTCAAATCTCTTCTTTGTTGTTTTGCACCAGACTGGGTTCCATTTTTTGTTGGTATCAAGGGTTTTTTTTAAATGCAAATAATTGGGGCTTTTGTCACATAACCCTAGCTGGACATCTTGTTACTATTTATGCATCTGACTTACATATTTCCTTACATGAAAATCTGCAGTAGAATTGAAGACAAAACTCTATCCCCATTCTATGTTTTTTCAGATAATAGGATTGTAGCATTGTATCATCACCAAGCACGGTATTGCATATGGAATTCATTAAAGAATGCTTTCAATTGAGGAACAAAGAAACATTTCAAAAGCCTATATTACTGTTAAATGCTCATTTGACTATGCAATCTTATCTATGCTCAGTTGCCTTTGTTGACTCCTCTTTCAATGAGATAATCATGCATTCCATAGTCAACATTGTAATACATAGGCATTGAGAAAACTACTATCATCAAACACTCTGTAGGGTTGTCTACATGATCATTGTTCATTGATATAACATAATATCACTGCCATGCAAGGAAGCTTACTATTATAAAACAGTCAATGCACTGTTGTTCATATCCATGAAGATCACTGTTGCGTGCATTGGTTGCTAATTTGGATCATCCTTTGTGCTTCTTTTGTCCTTATAGTTGTATCATGATGCTTATCCAAATGGGGTTGCATTCTTCACCTCCTTTCTCACTCGTGTACCATTCCTATGATTGTCTCCAATCTCATGGGATATCATGCTTTTCAAGGTTGCTAAACAGTCAATAATGACTATGTTTTGAATCCTTCATGATTCATCTTCGCGATTGTGCCATTTCACACATGAGATTGAGATATGTAGAGTTGTCATTTGCAACTCTACTTTCTCATTGATATATGACTAGATCATTTATGTTCAACAGACTCTCGTCAGCTTTTAGAGGTTACAAAGATCTCCCTCAACCCCCCTCACAACACTGCTCTCTGCATGATACCTATTTTCCATTCCTTTCCCAGATCTGCTAATAGGTTATGGGCACATTGTCTGTGTCAACTAGAGTTGATGTTTCTTGAATACCTTTGCCTTTTTCCTTCTGTACTTTAGCACTGCCAGTATTCAAAGACATTTTTCTTTCATTCCCAAGCTTTGTAGATTATGAATTCACATCTGCAAAAAGGGAGCCACTAGCAAATGTAAGACTTTATGATCTTAGAGCATTTTCATCAAGGCCATGTTGAGCAAGAACTATCTCCATAGCCCTAGATATTACTTGATAAGGTAAGGAGTGCTCTTTTCCAATCAATTTTATGTGGTGGCACATCATGAAATTTTTTGTTGCCAATTTGATGGGTTCATCTTTTGATTCTTGTATTAAATCTTGAAGGAATTTGGTAGCTTCTACTTCCATATGAGGAGACAACGCCATCTTGTAAACTAATTTCAAAAAAGATCCAATGGCTACCTGCATTTGTCACCATCCATGAGGCTGTCATTATATAACACTGTCCTATTCATGAAGATCTCTTGTCCAATGTGATTTGATTGATGCATGTGAGGTTGCTCCTTGTTGTTTATTGAATGCACCTTTGTGAAGATAGCCATTACTGGCACCATTCCTCACTATTCTTATGCTCTGTATCGGGGAGATTTCAATGTTCCCTTTAGATAGAACCATGCATCAATACTGCCATGTCATCTAAATTACTATCATTCTTTTTGCAAGGATTTATTCATGCTTAAATGCCCTACTATCCTTTCTTTATATGTCTCATGGTAGTCCTCTTTGATGAGGTCATTGGTCTCAATGTGATGAATGTCCATCTAATGGACTGCACTGCCTTAGTATTGTACCAAAATTTACAAATTTAAAATGACCATCATCTCCTTTTTAGGTCTGCCTCACACTTATGAGGATTGTCTTCATGACCTTGTCTTTAGAAATGAGACATCTCTTGAATCATGACTGCTTAATGAATGCCATTATTCACTACCATTTCTTGCATGCAATCATGATCCATGTTGGATCATTCATGATGACCCAAACCCCTGCATGAAAGGTTATGAGCATATCCACTAATGTTATCCTTGCATTGACATGTAACATGCATTTATGATTGTTGTCCTTCCATGAGACCATTGTAATGCTTGCTGTCCTAAATGAATCTGCTATTTGATTCCACCACATTTGTTTCCTTTTTGATCATGTGTAATACATAACTATCTCCCCACTTTGATCCTAGTGGGCAGACACATGTCCCCTATGTCGGTGACCTAAAAGCTCACTGTCCTATGTGATGTGTGGCTGTCCACTAGGATCAAGGTGAGAGGGACCATGACAATACTCTAGATTGCTCTCTCATTATTTAAGAGATGCATATTTTGAATCCGATAATGAAAGTTGATCAACTGGTGTGATTCCATATTGATTTAATGCATTGATAATAGATAAATCTTTGATCAAGTTGCTCAAATTCCTTTTTCTTTCAAGGCATGTTGAGCTCTACCCTCATGGGAGCCACATTTACCCCACATGTTGTATTTAACTGAATCAGAACAATAACCAGACTTGTCCTAAATCTGCACATGAAGCAAACATGTTAGAAAAATATATGCATATTTTGGATGTGTTTGATGAGCTCACTATTTTCTAGGACATCCAAGGTTTGCATGCTTATTTAATGCACTTATGGATCAGTTTATACATGCATAGGTAGGTGTGTATGTAAGGTTTAAGATCTTTCATTGCTCAAAGCATTGCTCTAATGTCATTATTTTTCCAGATGCAGGAGCTATGAGCACTATGGAGCTAGGGAGGACACAAGCAGCTTGGGGCAGCAGCAGGGCAAGCGGGCAACTTTACAATCAGTCATTCTTAGGCAATGACTAGTTTCTATTCTTATATGCACATTCATTTGTTTTTTACTTATTCATGTATAAATTGTTTCATATTTCCATTAAATAAGTAAAGTTAGTCCCTTGGCTTGTGAGGGACATGTAAACTTCATGATTATCAATAAAATATTACATTTGTATACATATGATTATCTTTTCTCATTTGCTATAATTGCAACATTAGAATGAAAAATGTAATCCGTTTCATTTGACAATATTTTTCCATGCATATTAAACCTAGAAGACTCATGGTTTATCTTTTAAATCTTTAAACGAACAACACAAAAGAATAAACACTTAAACCTGATTTCAGCTGAAAGCTAAAAATCAGGTAACAATCATTTCATGTAAAAATGTTAGTGATGACTCTTTGCTTGATGTTAAAGAGTGATCTTCATGAGGAGGATGGCAGTCATGATGCCATGTGTAGCTAGTACCACGGTTCAGTGGGAGTTGTTGGCAATGACGAGGATGTATCATTGGTAAGGTTATCGTCATGTGATTGGGGATATGGTTTTTTCTTGGTTTAGAGTGGTTGCTATTATGTCATGGTTTACTCTTGATATGCATTTAGAGTTTGGAATGGTACTTGTTCTCTTGAGACTAGGATGTATATATGTTATGGTGCATGTGATCTCCTAGTAGGAGATGGTTAGATCATGTTGTCATGTTTATGTTCCTGATTCATGATTGGAGCTTTGAAATTGATCTTGTGTAGTTCTCTTAAGTATTGGGTACATTAATCGTTTGCTTGATTACTTCATGATAGTGTTATGTTGCATTTGGAGTTTGGCATGGATTGGTTGTTCACAAGTCCTCATGGATACTTGGAGAAATAGGTGAGGCTTGAGTTCTCTTATGGTAAGAGATATATGTTGGAATGGTTACTTGTAAGAAAATATTTTTCAACAGTAAAGACCGAGAAGCCTACACCTTGGTTGGACGTGAGTTCAACACACTCGATAGTTTCACATGCCTCCAAAGAGGCAGTTTGGATACAGAGGCTTGGGAAAGGTATTGGTTTTAATTGCAAGTAAGTTAAACTTGAATGTGATAGTAAAAGTGCTATGTGTTTAGCCAAAAATCCTATGTATCATGCTTGTACTAAGCATGTTGATGTT
Source organism: Sequoia sempervirens (assembly GCA_007258455.2). Taxonomy (NCBI): domain Eukaryota; kingdom Viridiplantae; phylum Streptophyta; class Pinopsida; order Cupressales; family Cupressaceae; genus Sequoia; species Sequoia sempervirens. The sequence continues at coordinate 38,060 of VDFB02101627.1, forward strand.
AAGTATCACTTTGTGTGAGAAATGGTTGAGAGTGGGAAGGTATTAATTGAGAAAGTTGACACTTTAATTAATGTTGTAGATTATCTTATGAAACCAATTCCTACAGATAATTTCTCTTGGTTATTAATCATTTGCTTGGAGCTTCATGATTATGCAGGTTGCATTTGAAGTTGGCATGGATTGATTAGTTGGTGCAGGAAGGCCATTCGCCTTGAGTCCTATACCTGATTTATAATAATGATTCCTTTTTTAGAATAATTGCAATCTATAATGTCAAGTGGGAGAATGTTGGGAATAGGATGTCATTTAATTGCAATCCTAAACATTATTTCATGTATCTCCTAAGTCCTTGGAAAGTGTTCCCCAAACACTAGGACTAGCGGTTGCACCTCAACAAGGTGCAATGGTTACGCCGATAGCAAGATATACTTTGGCAATATATTAAAGGAGAGGGGAAAAAATTGCAAGAAAATGTAAATTGTTTTTCAATTTGTGCGACCATTCCTATTTATTCCAAGTTGTCTCCTCATGTTATGGAGGAGATCAGGCCAAAGAAATGCCCATTTTTAACAACACCACTTCATAGCCGTTTAATCTTAAACTAAACACAACATATCGTCTAATTTTAAGAGAGATTAATAAAAGATAAACCACTATTTATTCTAGATTACCCTTAATGATAAGAATACGATAAGGATATAGTGATAACATACACATAACATATTACTGCATAGAAACTTTAAGTTTTAATCCAAGAAAATATAATTAGCCCTAGATTTCTCCTCTTTTCATTCTCTATTTTGATAACCCTTTGTCCCCCTCCAGAATAGCATTCCATGGCGTGCCTTTATGCCCCTCTTATTAAAATCTAGGTCCAATGCTAACCAAGAAAGAAGGCTATCCACCACTTTGTGTGCCCTTCGCCATAGCCACTATACAGACATTACCAAAACTCCAGCAATAAATTTGTCAAAATTTTGGGAAAAATTGGGCAATTGCTTCTTTAATTATTCCCCATCCTTTATGCTTGATGGACGCCATAACCGATTCACGAGCTCAAATGGGTGTCCATAACATGTTCAAAATCTCTCGTTTGATGCAAGCAAGGAGAATCAAGGCAATTGTTCTAGACTCTGGACTTACTCATGCTAATTTGCTCGCCCTTCCAACTCATTTCACTTGGGTCGACCATATTTCACATGATTTATAATTGCTTTTCCCAAATCCTTTGCAAGGCTGCTAAAACTTCAAATTAGCCTAGAGATAGAAATTGCATCGACTCTTTGTCATTCTTAATTCTAAATCACTAATCAATCCCAATTATTGTTTTAAAATGTATCTTTTACAATTACCATCGTAGATTAAACCCAGGTATATTGCCTGGACAACGATGAGACATCAGAACCATAGATGTTATTGAAAATATCACATAAAAGACCTCCATGTATCATTATGCTTGAAACTATTTTCAAATAGCTACAATAGTTCACATGTAGACATATGATTTCTACAATCCACCATCATAGATTAAATCTAGGTATATTGCCTGAACAACAATGAGACAACGTAACCATAGATGCTATTGGCAATATCACATAAAATACCTCCATGTATCATTATGCTTGAAACCATTTTCAAATAGTGACAATAGTTCACATGTAGAATATGATTTCCACAGTCCATAATGTTAGAGCATGAAACTTCTAGATTTGACTGAATTTTTTCTCTCAACATTTCAGATCAAACTTCATGATCCATCATCAGAAGAGCAAGACAAGAAAAGAGAATTGAAAAGTTTATCCATGAAAAAATTAACATTTTATCATTGAAAAATATGAATAAAAACTGTTGATTCTCTGATTTTAAAATAAAAAATACCTAAGAAGAAAAGAATATTTGGTGAAAGGATTCACAACCTGCACATAAAATTATCCAATTACAATCTATTTTTTTAACATATTTTATTCCAAAACAGAGTCATTGAAACATAATATTAAAAGAGTATTAATCTATATTACCATGGTCTAGATAGCTATTTTGGAAGCTACAAAAGTGGCAGACATATTAGGTGTAAAATGAGATTGTGTTGCATCTTCGAACATCATATAGCCCATGACAACAACACCCATGTACATGGTTGTGAATATTAGAAAGTTGCAAACTCATCATTTAGCAACAACATTGGAAAGCAAAAAGCATATAATATTTGAGGATAAACAAAACAAATATACCAAAAATAGGGGTTGGATCTGTGATCTAGGCACTTCAGATTCTAGTCCACAACTAAACAACTATTTAGGAAAGCATACTGAAACATGAAATTATAAATCAAGTTCATCTAGATACCTTGTAATGAGAACAAGAATAAATTGTGAGTGATTTTTCATTGATGTGTAGATATTTGGGTAAACAACATGGCCAAAATAGCAATATCCATATAGACCAATTGCTATTGGAAAATTGCTAACATTCAAGAGAGTTCCTTATGGTGAATCCCAATTTCGTCCACTATTCCAATCCAAAATAAATAGATTACTACCAATAATGAAGCTATCACTCCACCGACTACATCACCAAATCAAATCAAATTATCAAGTGATTACCATATTACAGGCATTAAATAGAATGTCATTAATTACTGTAAATAGACTAATATAATGTAGCAGAAATATAAGATAGAATGCTTAAATCTCGAAGCCAAATGGTAGGAAGAATAGAAAGTGCGGTGATCATTGCAAAAAAATTGTGGGAAGTAAGGCAGAATCCAGCAAAATCAAGGTGTGCATTTGGAAATAAACATGATAGATTGTCACTTTCAAGAATTATATATTCTACACAACAAGCCTGCACAATGCCCACGTGTTTATGTCAGATATATAATTTAGACAAACACTTCCAATAACAATTTAGAGAAGAAGAGTTTCTATGGCATACTCACATACAATTCCACATACAAAATAATTTATAGACAGAAAGTAGAAACAAAAGGGTTAGTCCCTAATTGGCAGTAACAAAATTTACAAGCTTATGGCTATGTACAGTCTAAATGTCTTTGCTACACCTTTGAGCATACCCATTAGATGGTAATGTTTAAATTTGAGTTTACTTATTTTGCTCTATCAGGTGAATTATTTAGAAAAAATAACTTACAGAAACTACCACACGGCCTGCAGTCCCAAATGCAGCCTGACCTATATCAGGATAGGTCTCAAGGCCTGGTGCACTTTCCAAACAGTGGCACAAGAGGACACCTGTGTAATAAGACAGTAAAGCAAATGCAAATAGAACACCCAATCCCAGTCATCCTCCTTCTTTGATAGCATATGGAATTGGCAAGATCCCAACACCACAAAGCACATTCATTCCTATAAACTTCCATTAATGTCATATCACAACTATAGTTGGCTATAACAAAGAATATTCTCACCACATCCTATATATGACAGTTAATCGCATGAAAACCTAATGGATCACAGTTATTCCAGAAGCTTGTTAAATAATCTATGGACTATGAAAATCTTATGTTCATCAATGAAAACTTGTCAGAATGTTTCAACTTTTCCTATTCAACCATATTTATACCAAAAAATGGTATGCAACTTAACTTTTCCCCTAAATTTTCATGGCCCTGCATTTCTAATCTAGAATTACACTTAGTTATCTAATCCATAATTGCACTTAGTTGTCTAATCCACAATTACACTTTTATCTTGAGTTTTTTAGCTCTAAGTTCTAAGTTATTGTATTATGATTATCACAAACCAGATTGACTTTAAAAATGACACAGATTTTGATTTTTTGTAATTGTATCAGAACCAGCTTGGCAAAAACATGTCCAAATTACCAAACTTTTCACAGGTAAATTCCTAATAATTTGAATTTTTTAGATGCAACCCCATCAAGAAAATCGAGTAGGATATGCATACCATTGAGCAAGGCATGCCTGAAGGCACATTGGTGAGAAGTTGGGAGGTCATCATGTGTGAATTTTTTGGAAGGGCCTTCCTTTGGATGCAGAGGAGGAAATTGGGCTTCCTTTGTTTTTGAATCCACTTTTGTTGATAGCAATAAAGGTTGCGTAAACTATGGAGTATTTTGTCCTCTTGAAGGATGATGTTAGATAAGAATAGCCAATTTTGCTTAAGGTTGGAGTGCCCAAGAATCCAATGTTGGGAGAAGTTAAACTGTTGTACATGTCCATCGACTGTCTGCAAACAAAAACATCAAAAATCACATGAGACCCAACAAAGGAAAAAATGACTAAAGATTAAAGTACACAAACTCAAAAGTAAAATGAAAAAAAACAGACAAATACCCATAGAAATAATGTAAGTGACCTTCCATTTTGAAAGGGAAGAACACATGATTAATCTGGATATTCAAGTTTTGGAGAAAAAATATCCTATGCATGACTCTGAAATAAATAAGCATTCTACCACTATGATACTGAATTTTTCCTTTATCAAAAGATCCAAGCCAAATAAGGATAATTTTGAGCACAATTGTGATTTAAATTGACATCATAGGCATTTTATATGCCCACATGAAGAGGAAAGAAAAAAAAGGTAATGTTTATGTACTGGTTATCATCACCTGTAACTCTACGACCATGCAGAATTATATGAACCAATCGTAAGTTGTACAGGCGAATCTGGAGAAGAATCAAAGGAATCTGAATCATCTTCACATTTCTCCTTCACCTTCTCTTCATTCTCATCTTCCTCATCACTGTCTATGTAGAACCGGTGATCTTTAGAAGAGCAGCCATTGAATAATAATGGAAGGGTTTCAGTTAAAATAACACATGAAGCATAAAAATAGAAAATTACCTTCTCCTTTCTAATGTTTCCTTGCTCTCCTCCTGTCATAATCACCATTGCCATTTTATTCTAAAGAAGGCCACCTGAAAAAGCAATGGAAATAGGCAAATAGGGAATACACACAGACACAAGCTACTTCAACTCGCAAAGCAGGCCACAGATCGTCCCACTGCAAGAAATTGGGCAGGAAAAGAATTGCATGCCTTGTGGCATTCTTAGTTCTTCAATCCTCTTTCTCTCTGCTACCCTTAGTATCCTAACTTCTCACAAGCAAAATTTCCACAATGGTGGATTGGGTTGGTCATGGAATTCCACAACCATCAATTTATCCTATAATAAAACATTATACCCGACGGTCTACATTTCTACTCTACTGTCATATCCCAACGCCAAACAAGAAAACCCCAAGAAAATTGCCCATATGGTTCGAGTAAAAGAGGCCTATGGTGTAGCTCTGAAAGTAGCTTTTATGGAGGTTGCAAGTCAAACTTCCTCTACGAACTATCATTTCTATCCCAACGAATGGGTCACCATGCCATATTAATGGCATGGGCACCCCTTTTGTCTGTAGGAAGGTGTGAGGGATGGCCCCCATCAACTCCAACATTTATGAGAAACAAGATACGAGGACATGGAGTACCTACCACAATCCGACAGCTGCAAAAATTTATCAGCATCAGACAATAGACAAATCTGGTGGGATTTCCAACCCACAATAGCCTATTGGCTAATTAGAAAGACCTTTTGTCTATAGGAAGGTGTGAGGGATGGCCCCCATCAACTCCAAAATTTATGAGAAACAAGATATGAGGACAGGGAGTACCTACCACAATCCAACAGCTGCAAAAATTTATCGGCATCAGAAAATAGACAAATCTGGTGGGATTTCCAACCCATAATAGCCTATCGACTAATTAGAAAGAGATTAAATTCGAATGAAATGAACATGTAAATTGAAATTTTTAATTAATTCTAAATGATAGGAACATGTGGGGATGCCCATGACGAGCTCCTACAAAATAGGAGCACATGGGGTACACACATGGAAGGTGGAACTCACCTTGAGTTAAGTTAGCTGTTTGGAGAAAAAGATAACACTTCAATAATGCATGTAAAGATCCTAGAAGTTAGGGATTGATGTTTACATGCATGGAGTTTAGTTCAGTTCAATTCAGATCAGTTCAGTATCAGATCAGTTTAGTTCAGTTTAGTTCAATTATGGTTCAGTTATCTTCAGTTGCATGTAGTTAGTTTGAGTTGCATGTTAGTTGACTTCAATTGACTTGAATTGTATGCTAATGACTTGAGTTGCATGACAGATAATAGGTGACTATTTTTAGTTAACATGGGATGATCAATCATGCATGATATTTGCATGAATGGTGGAGAGATATGTTTTAGTTAATAGAGATTGACTTGGACCCACCTTGGGTGCCCAAGTTGGCATCTTGGAGTTAACAATTTTTCATGATAAAATATTTTATAAGGCTGAGTTAAGTGGGCCCATTCTTGGGTGCCAATTTTGAGGATAAGCTTACAAAATATCTTCAAAATCAACGTTGAGTTATGACTTCAGTTTGGGATGCCAAAATGGATGAAGGACTTGTTTTGACATTGTTCTTCACAATAGAACTCTACTTGCAAACAATAGGAATGGGTTTTGTGAGATAAGCATTGTGCTTTGCAATTGTAAACTCTTTGGAGTTTACTAGGCTCATTATTGTCTATTTATTGCAGCAAGTTGAAGAGAATTAATTAGATTTTATTGCGGGTTGTGAAGAAGAATTTTTTAAGGCAAAAGAAGCATCTCAAGCAAGTATTGGAATTATTGTAATCTTGTTCTAAGATTAAATAATACATTGATTCTTGGTGGAGTTTTTTCTCGGAAGGGTTTCTCCACAATATATGTTGTGTAATTTCTATCTTCTGGTCTTATTCTTCTACAATCTTTTTTCTAGTTCTACAAATGTTAAAATGAATCTAAACAGATAATCATCCACAAAGAATAATTAATTAGATTTATAGCTACAATAGTTTTACAAAGTATTAAGTTACATAATTGCCTCCATTTTCAACAGTTGACTTGGCTCATAGGACCACAAAGTCAATACAATATACAATTTGCATCAAGGTTACATCATAATCCTTTTATAACTTGAAAATATTCAAGGTTTCCTTTTGACACTCGTCTCCTCTAGTGGACGAGAACATGGCTAAAGTGCTTTACCATCTAATCATGAAGTTTACGCTTCCCCAAAATTCTTCCTACTTGAAGAATACCCGACCCTGTACAAAAAGTTTAGCAAGAGAACAATCTGCAAGGTGGAATTTAGTGTGTGCCCAAACATCAACATGCATCTCTATCTATGATTAGAAAAATGCAAGATCTATGTTAGGAATGACATAGAGGGTTATCACAAAGTCCATACATACATAATGGGCTAATTGCTTGGCCAAGCATAAAATTTAGTTGCAACAACAAAAGATAGGTTTTGGATAAAACAAACCCGGAAGGTAACTTTTAAACAACACAAGTTTAATCCTTAGCAACTATCTACCCTCTAGCAACATCTACCCTGATGTGCTATAGTCTACTTAAGTGTTGTTGTTTCATTAAACAAGAGAATATTCTTTACACCCAAATCTACGGAAAAGTAATTCAGTCTACTTAATCCCTCAACTTAATAAATTCAGAAAAATAATTTGAGTGGATATGTTCATTACATTATCCATTCAATCCATACACATGTCACATGATTACATTCAACGCAATTCAGTATTCATTAAAAATGAATTAAATAGTAACAAAAGAAGGTATGTTACAAGTATGTGTATGTATGTAGATGAAGGTCTATATGCATACACATATATGTGCCAACTTGAGTTATTATATTTGTGCAAATGTGAAGGAAGCCCCAGCCTCCGGCTTGGCTGTTGTTCTGGTTGAACCTCTTGCCATTTCTAGTGACTTGGCTAGCCTAAACCTTATGTCTATTACCCCTATCGTTAGTTTCCCTACCTTGGAATTCCAGAAAGATGAGATTCCTACATGGGAGGAATTGAATATTGACAATATGTATGAAGCTAAGGGGTCCCCCATGTGGAGGCCAAATTGTAGTCCCCCCTAGGGGTGGTTCCTATTTTTGTGGTGGGTGTTGAATTGGAAGAAGGTGAATTAGTGTCTTCTAACCCCAATCCGTCCTTGGAGGAATTATAATTTATGTCTCAAAAGGGGGCAAGTAACTTGAATGATTCACTAGCCTTGTTGGGGTTTCCTCCTCACCCTAGTGATAAAGAAGATGAGGATGACTAGTCACAAGCCCCAATTAAAAAATAAAAAGAAGTTAGCTATTGGAGGGGGAAATAAGGTTGGTAGAACATCCCAAAAGGATTCCAGAAACAAAGATATTGTAAGGGATGTGGCCGCTGGAAAACAAAGAACCTTGAATTTGATACCGGGACCAAAGTCAAAAAAGAAGTAGCCCTAGCTACCCCTTTTTAAGATTTTGGTGTTGTTGTTCCCTGTTTGTTTACCTATGAAGTATCTCTCCTAGAATATCAAGGGCCTAAATAGCCTATATAAATAGTTTTTGGTTAGAACTTGTATTATGGACGATAAAGTGGATTTTTTGCTCCTTCATGAAACCAAATGGAAGGAGACCTTTGATAAGATAATTTTGAGTATCTGGCTTGGAGGGAATTACTTTGTTAGTGAGGCGAAGGCGCCTTAGGAGGTATTGCCACTCTTTGGTATCCCTCAAAATTAAAAGGAACTCTGTGCTCTGCTAGTAGGAACAGTCTGATGGTTTCTTTGGAAGATCTGGCTACTCAAGAGAAATGGAATTTAATCAATATCTATGCTCCAGATTTGAGCAGGGACAGGGTGCAGATTTGGGAGCATCTGAATGATGCAATTAAAAATATAAAGGATGATCATTGGATGTTGGGAGGGGATTTCAACTCCCCCCTTATACCTTCAGAAAAGTCAGGGGGGCTAGATGACTATATTGATAGTATGATGGAGTTGGTTGAATTCCTAAACTTTGTTGGGCTTATTGATATTCATCTCCAGGGCTCCAAATTCACTTGGTTAGACAAAAGGAATGGCAATCAACTAATGCAATTCAAGTTGGATAGGTTTTTGATCTCTTCGAATTGGAACATCTCCCAATTCCTCTCTCTATCTACTCTCCCAAGGTCAGGCTCTGATCATAATGCTCTTGTGCTTAAAAGAAATGTTGATCACAACAAGGTCCCTTTCCCTTACATATTTGAAATAATGTGGAGCCTTCACCTAGATTTTGTTGTTTTAGTTTAAAAGTTGGTGGGGGGAACCTATAAGTGGCACCCCTATATTTTTCCTAGTGGAGAAGTTAAATAGAATCAAGCAGAGAGTGAAAAGGGTGGAACAAGGTGACTTTTGGTAACATCTTTGAGATTAAAAAATCGTTGGGAAATAGCTTAAAGGAAGTTCAAGACAAAATGGAGGCTAGTCATATGGATGATGAGATATGCTTAAAGGAAAGGGACCTCAGATCCCAATGGTTTAAGGTCAATAAAAAGGAGGAAATCTTTTGGAAACAAAAGTCTCGTGTTCAATGGCTCATTGAAGTGGATCAAAACACCAAATTCTTCCACCAATCTACCTTGAAACACAAAAGTAGGAACATGATTAGATCGCTCAAGAAAGATGATGGTACCACGGTCTCAACTGAAAAAGAAATATTTGGGGAAGTTGTAAACTTCTTCTCCTCTTACCAGAATGCCCCAAGAAATGTTAATCAGTTACATGATGATTTTCTTGATGTGATCTCTAAAGTTATTTTTTAACTTGACTTAAAGAATATGACTAATGTTGTTTCTATGGAAGAAGTAAAATAGGTTGTGTTCTCTTTTGGGGCTTATAAAGCCCCTGGCTTGGACAGGTTCCCTCCTACTTTTTTCTAGACCTACTGGGATATTGTCAAATCTAAACTTTTTAATGCTACAAGAGATTTCTTCAGGTCGGGCAGGCTCCTAAACCAACTGAATGCCACCTTTATTGCTCTTATTCCCAAAAATGTTGATGCCTCTTTATTAAAGATTATAGACCTATTAGCCTCTGCAATATAGTCTATAAAATTTTCTCTAAAATCCTTGTGTTCAGACTTAAAGTTGTGTTAGGAAAAATGATTGCCCCAAACTAGAAAGGTTTTTTCCAAGGCAGAAACATTCTTGATGTTGTCATCTCTACCCATGAAATCCTCCACTCTATGGACCTAAGTAAAAACCCTAGGATGTCCTTCAAAATTGATATCTCTAAGGCTTATGATAGAGTCTCTTGGTTGTTTCTCTTTGTTGTTCTTAGGAAATTTGGGATAAAGGGAAGATTCCTTAAGCTGATCTCTGCCTATGTTACCTCCCCAATGCGCTATGTTCTAATTAATGGTGTCCTCCAAGGCTATTTCTCTTGTGGTTGTGGTCTAAGGCAAGGCGACCCCCTCTCACCCTATCTTTTCATAATAGTTGCAGAGGTCTTAGGAAGGAATATTCAAAAGCTTGTTGACTCTAAAGCCCTAAAAGGTGTTAAAGTTGCTTCGTCTCTCCCGCTTGACTCCCACCAACAATTTGTTGATGACACACTCTTGTTTGGTGAAGCCTTGATGGGGGAAGCAAGTCTATGTAAACAGGTTCTAAATGACTATGCTTCCTAAGGAAGGATCTTACTAACCTTAATTGGACCATGATTTTGGCCAGAAAGTCTATTGTGTGGGTTCCTCCTGAAAGAGAGTGGATTAAGTGTAATTTTTATGGGTGCTCCAAAGGCAACCCAAGTATGGCTGGGGCGGGAGGTCTGCTCAAAAACCACTGAGGGGACTGCATTGTGAGTTATGCTGTTAACTTTGGAGTCTTCTAGATAATAACAAAGAGGAGGCTATGGCTGTTTTAGGGGGCATACAGACTCTAAAGGATTATGGTTTTAAAAATGTAATTCTGGAAGGAGATTCTAAGTTAATTGTGGATATCTTTAATGGAGATGCTACGCCCCTCTGGGAATTAAAAAAAATCATTGATAAGTGTTTGTCGCTTATGAGTTCTTTACTAATTGCAAGGTGCAACACATGTATAGAGATGGGAATATGCCCACTAACCGTGTTGCCAATGAAGTTCTGAGGTGTAATGGGTGGACCCACTGGGTTAATAATCATCTGTCAATGTCATTAAAGGACAAGGTTTTTAAAAGAAAAATTCAAAAATGCATAAAAATTACAAAGATGATGGTTGGAAGTGGCAGGGGAAGCATTGGTGATCTTG
>VDFB02101628.1:0-208291 GCA_007258455.2 Sequoia sempervirens
AACTCTAGGTTTGTAATAAAAGGAACTTAAAAAGGGGGCTCTAGAGAATCTTTCAATTCCTTATCAATTGGTCCGTACACTAGGACATTTTACATTTATAGTTTTGTAGTATTTAAATTTAAATTTTTTAAAATGGTATTTTTACCAGAGTTGACGAATAGTAGGATTGTTTGTGTACACCACGGGGAGGAATTTTTTTGGCTAAGAATTCTATAGATTTCTATTAGTCTTTGAATGTATGGAATGTAGGATTGACTTAAAAGTTTATTTTTGTCCTTTGTGTATCTTTTAGTATTGAATAAGGATCTAGGTAACACTAGGAATTTTTTCCTATTTGTATGGCATTTTGTTAGGTTAGGGTGAATACTAGAAAAAATGGGGTTTTCTCAAGTTTAGGGAGGAAAAAAATAAGAATGTATGTGAACACCATGGGGTGTATATTTTTTGATCAGTGTAGGGATGTATAGATGATAAATAATCCCTTTCATGGAATGTAATATTATATATGTAGTATTATGCATTATAAATATATTATTAATATTAATATATAACAATTCATTACTATGTTAATATATTATATGATTAATATAAATCAACATTTGCAAAAATTTATACTTTGATATTATTTATAAATATTATTTAAAGAGAGATAAGCTAGTTAATAAATACAATTAAATATGCATTAGATAGTATCTGGATAGATAATATGTCAAAGAAATTAAACACTAAATATGATGTCCCTAATGTCTCTAAACACTTTGATATGGTGTCCCTATTCCACACACATGCATGTCTGAGATTTGCAATGCTACTAGTCTCTATGACACTAAGAGTATTAAATTATTATATGACCTATGAATGTAAGTGTTGTCTTTTTATATCTATGTGCTTTTATGAAAAAAAATCACACTAAGAAATACAATTTATTTGGAGATCGTACTTTTCACAATCTATCAATGGTTTTGCATGAGAAATCTTAAGCACCCTAGGTGGTAAGGTTTCTGTTGTATATATTTTGAAATTTTGTTGTGTTGTTACTTTAGGTGATTGTTTGCTTTGTCCCAGTTTTGGTTTTCTCTGAACCTCCTCTCTAGTGTTTCTGACTTTGTTGCCTAATGGATTTAAAAGCACTAGTCTACTGTTAGGATTCTAAGTCCCTGACTTCATCCTTTGTAGTCCTCATCCCTAATCAAAGCCAATTGTTACCATGGTTTTTACCATTCCTCAAAACCACATCCACCCATGAAAACTTTACCTAAGTTAAATTTATCAACCCTTCCCGTGGTTTTTAAAACTATGTTGGATGTTGCTATGGTTGTCACAACCCCTTCCCATTCTTTATGAAAGTAGTGTTAGAGCCCAAAATGGTTTTCACAACCTTAGAAGGCACTGACTGAACGGAGAAAAGGTGAAGTGTTAAGCGAGCTTAGCATTATTTTAGAACTTTTGTAAGGTTTTGAAACCATTTTTTGGTTCTTGAAAAGGTTTCAAAAACTTATTTTATCCTTGATGACAAAGTGTTTCTTCTAAAAGATTCACTGTTCTATTAAGAATCTTTTCTAAAAGCACCAAGTGTTTCAAATTGTGCCTTAAATAAATATTGTGAAGTGATTAAAAAAATGGTTTTCAGAACCATGTCGGAATTTGACAAAGTTCCCAAAACCTTGATGGAATCCAACATAGGATACATCCATTATTCTTAAGATTTCCATCTTGCATTTTAAGTATTCCTACTTAAGATGTTATAGAAAATGGAAATAATGAAGCACATGAAGCAAAAGTAGAGAATAACAAATTTATCACATTATGTAGAGAAATTAAATGTAGAAACAAACATATATATTATATTATGTCAAAAGAGAGATTTCAAGTACAATATTTATGCACAAAGAGTAAACACAGGATGTGAATACCTTCCACAACCTCTTGAATTCTCTCTATCTATGTGGGGGAAAATAGGTCTTCATTAAACTCAACATAATTAGCAAAGGTATCCATTTCATTTCTCTCTAGTTCAATATGAAAGAGAGTAACAACTTGTTTGGCTTGCTCATTTTCGAGAGTAGTGGCAATAAAAATAGCGTCCCCACTAGGCCTTCTCATGGGTACTCACTGAGGCATCCCAAAGAAACTTCCACATTGTCTATGTATGTTGGCCTCACCAACCTCTCAATAGCTTTGGCACCCCATCCCAACTTTCTAGAGGTTTGGATGATGTTATACATAAAACACTCCAGGAGTGTAGAGTTGTAGACATGGACTTGCGAGAGGAAGTTCTCACCAATGATCTTCTTGATTACTTCATCCTCTACATCACTCCTTATGAGGAAAACTTCTTTAAGTTGGTCTACTACCAACCACTTCACAAAACTACATTTTACTCCTTCAATAGCTAGGAAATCGCCCTTGGAAGTTGTGTCATTGGAGGTGCTTGACATTTTAAAAGTGAAATTGAGATGTGAAAATGAATTCAACTCCTTCAAATTCAAAGAGAAAAGGAAATGGTTGTCATATATGCAAGATAAGCTATGAGGATATTTTCTCAGTAGCAACTAATAAACAAGGATGTCACCAAGTGCTTTTAATTAAATGAACACGGTGGATGATGTGGTGAGGTTGCTAGATTTCTGGTTGGATGAGCTTTAGGCATCGATTCAAAATATTTCAATTAACTCTGCTCACACACATATAATCTTAAGTGAATATGTAATTAAGTGCAAAGGTTGGAGGTTGCACCTATTGATCACATGTACAAAAATTCATGAGGCTTGCATACAATGAGTAATGATACACTAGCCTACCAAAATCAAATTGATATACATAATGTAATTATGATATTCTAAAAAAGAGTCATAAATGCTTACAAGGATTGAATAAGAAAGAATTGAGGCAATAATTTATGTAACTCCTGCTTGAGATAATGATAGTTACAATAACTGAAAAGATTAAAGAATGGGAATCTATAAGTATGTTTTTGAAAGACATTAGAAGGGTCTGAACTTTTGCTTTCTGACTACACTATGATGTAAAGAGAAATAAAAGAGAGGATCGTTGTGGCTCGCTTGCTCAAAAGTCATTCGGTGTTTGTGAGCATTGAATATCTATCTATGTAATGTTGTTTATATTTAAGCCTTTGAACTTTTATAAACATGTGGAGGTTCTTTCCTTAGTGAATTGAATGCTTCTTTATGTCATGTCTTCTCTCTTCTATGATTGAGCAAGTCTCTATTGAAAAGATTGTTATTTGTTATTGATGCTCCAATCTATGAATTGAAGTATTAGTAATGTTGGGCTGTAAATCTTGTCGCATGGATATCATAGTGATGAATCAATGTTAGTGATGCCTTTTTTGCTTTTTGGTGGAAAATATACATAGTTTTGAATTCATAATTTCTATATTTTATTGAAAATATTGTAGAGGGACTTGTACCTCTTAAAAATTCAGAGGAAGATCACCAACGAAATGGTGATCTCTCCAACAGTTTGTTGCTTATTTTTCTTTGTTGTGGGAAATATAGAGTCATACTGAGTTAATCTTTAAAAGGAAAAATCTGTCAACCAACATCTTCTAACAAGTGAAATATTTTTCATAGCCCCAAAATGTTTTGTTTGCTTGTATATGCCACCAAGACTCTTTCATGACTAAGAATCTTGATCTTTCATTTTATGCGGTTGATGATGGCAGGGCTACTTCCAAGTAGTTGTCAACCAGGGGTAGTGCCATGTGACCTCCATTGGGCCACCCGATACCTACGAGTATTTATAGGCCTACACTTATAAAAAAAAAATTTAGAAAATATAAATATATTTTATTTTTCACTAATGTGTATTGTACTAGTAATTTTTTTACAATGACTTGTAAATCAATCGTATAATCATACGAACGACAAGAAAGGGGTTGAAAAAATTCTTTTAAGGGATTGAGACAAGTACTTAGATTTTGACAAATTAATAATCGATCTTAGGGGTATTGAAACTTTTGGATGCAATGATAGGTTTAGATTTGACCTAAAATGATCCAAAATTGCAGCTACCTCCTGAATATGACAACCAACTCCTAGCTTCAAACCTTCGTAGATCTAGCCTTAGATGTTTGATTTGGATGAAACAAAAGGAAAAAAATGAGTTTCTCAAACACACCTTGAACTCAATGGTGAGATTAGATCTACATTAAAAAGATTCAAAATGAACCTCCAATACAAAACCACAAAGAAGAAACCCCTTGAATCTGGTATTTCTATCAAGTTTTTATGATTCCCCATATCATCATTTGATGCAAGCGAAGAACATACTCAAATTTTTAAAATAAACCAAGATTTTCAACTTAGATCTCTCAATTAAAACTAATAAGAAGCAATCCCATAAGCTCTAATACCACGTAAGAGTTGTATACAATACTCTATAGCATGCAATATTTGGTTGAAGATTGTATCCACTCAAGATCTAAGAGCTTCTATGAAAACATACGAGATATTAGCTATGAAAGAATAATGATATTCTATCAAAATATGCAAATGATAAATTACAATTGATCAATTTACAAACGAGACCAGGAAAGTTATATAGCCAAGGAAAAACATAATATTAGACAAAATCATAACAAATTTCTTAATCTTATGACATGAGACAACAAACATTAAATAACCTAAGAAACTAGAAGTAAATGGCATAAGATATATAAAACTAAGACTTCTAAGAAGACTCTTGACCTAAATAAACTTAGCATGTGAATAGGACCTTTTATGTGAACTAGTTAAGTAAAACATCACATACATACCAACAAAAATAATATGAAAAACAATACTTTAGTGTTGTAAATTTTCTGCCCTAACAATTTCACACTAGGTTTACCTCCCCCCATGTGCTTGGACCTAATTATGCTCATAATTTTCCCATTTTAATGTCATTTTTGAGAAATCAAAATAAAATTGAGAATTAATATTAATTACTCATTTAATGACATCAAATGCCCCAAAATAGGTCTAGTCTAAGTCACCCATGCCCTTGACTAGCCTATTTTGTCTCAAATTTAATTATTTTAGTATTAGTATTTTTCTATTTACAAATTTAAACTTATTTGTTAGATTTTTATAATTAATTTTGTGAGAAATGAATAAATGCATATAAATACAAGTCTTTTTCACCATTTAAACACCTAAACAATTCGAATATCAATTGAACGTCCTAAAAGTAGTCAAGAGTAGAATACACAAAATTATCACATCATCATTTTAGTCAAGCATCATATTAGCAATGCATCAAGTTTATATGTGAATTATCCATTGTAGAGGTGGAAACACTGAAATGAGATTTGACTTAGGCAAACCCCCATACAAAAACCCTTTCTCTCCTTTCTTGTGTGAAGGTAACAAATTTGAAGAAAATTTAGAAGGAGATTCAAGGCCTACTTGGAAGACTAAACCTTCCAACATCCTATTTTAACAAATTAGCAAAAAGTTAATTATTTACTAGCAAAGGAAAGATGGAGAGATAGAGAGGTGAACAATGAGAGAGAGAGGGGTAAGGAGATAGATATAGGGGATAGAATAGAGAGGAATATAGAGAAAGAGATGGAGGAGAGGAAGAGATAAAGAGAGTGTAGAGAGATAGATATAGAGGAGAGGAATAAATGTAGCTTTAGAGTGTTCATAATATAATTCCTTTCAATTGTTTTTTTGATTTGTAATTGATTATGAAAATGACATATAAAATCTCTATAAATGTATGCTTAAGTAGTCATTGAATTTAAAGTTCAGAACTTAGGATTTGAATTTGTAATGAAAGGGACATTAAGTGGCCTAATCCAAGATATCAAATGATTTAGATATATGAATCATGTTAGATTAATACACTCTATAATAAAATTTGGCTAACAAATTATAAATAAAAATTAATTAAGAAAGAACCTCCATCAACAAAAAATCTTCACAAAAATTGACAAGAAGGTGGTGATGGTCATGAGCAAGATAAGGTAAGGTAACTGTAACGAAAGTTAGTGGAAGAGTGGCAGTTGTAATGAAAGTTAGTGGAAGAATGTTACAACCTACGAATAAAAATGCAGGCGTTTTCGATGAACCAATTTGTGCAGCGACACCGATCTCTATAATTGCCATCTGTCATCTATCTTCCTCTCACCAAACTGTAGCTATAAGTAAAAAGGTGGATCGTAGGACAGAGAGATTGCAGCTAAGGCTTATTACAGATTTGAGTTGCCTCAAATGGATTAAAGCCATAGATGATCGCTAATTATTATTATTATTTTGAAGATGGATTCAGATTATGTTCTCATTAATAGATTTGAAGGCGACTTCCTAATTTTTTGCTTCCAGTAATGGAAACTTTCCTTAAATCTGATTACGATTTCAAATTTTGTGTTTGGCAGGTCGAGCTCTTTCTCGTCCTAGCAAACAGGACATGGTGTACAATAGGTCATGAGCTCAAGCTGATGCCTGAGCATGAAATGAGCTATAAGTTTAAATAATAATGTATAAATGATTCTAAGAATAGAGGGTAATTAAATAGTGAGCAATAGTTACTAATTGTTTCAACAGATGATAGATGATTACCATTAGTTATATTTCCAACTGTTAGCAATAGTTATATCTTAGAGGTTCTATTTCTTAATGGCAATTATAGTACACAACGTTTCCATGTTAGAGGTGGATGCTTTCATTTATTATTTGTTAGAGATAGATTTTATGCACAAGATGGAATTGTGGGGAGTATGTGGATTAATTGCTTTAGTTACAATTTTTTTTTACCACTTGATGACAGTCCCCCACCACTTATTCCAACTGTTACCTTGATTTAGGGGAGTGTTTGCTTTATGGAAATTGATTCTTTCCACTCATTAGATATGATTGGTGAGTGGTGAAAACTCCTTTCAAATAGATTTTTTTTTTTTCTAGGATGGAACACACATTCGTTGTACACTGGCTATAGCTTGTAGGGAACTCTCTGCACTACTATTACTTAATTTTATATGTATTTCTAACATAGATGGTTGTTAGTGTATGGTGAGGATTTGTATCACTTATCAATATTTTTTAATCAAAGTATTTTTGAAAAAAACCTTACCTACATAAAATTAAAGAATAATAAAGTGCAACTAACATTAAAAAGCAATAATAAAAAAATGAAAATAAATTCTATAGATTTATCAATTTTAAAAATAAAAAACTTAGAATATAGAATTACCTTAAATCAAATGTTTTTGATTAATGATAAATAGGTTTTGAAGGGCACCTAAAATCCTGTACAAAAAGGAACAATGGTAGTAAAGATAAAGCAATGGATTGCCCACCAAAAAAACCAAAAACAAGCTAATTACTAGAACATCAGTAGACCATCAACGAGACCAATAACAAAAAGCAAAGACAACAGAGCAAAACACATGGCCATCAGATAAGTTCTTTGAGCATCCTTGCTGCTTCCATGTCCTTAGACACCAACCTATCATGCATATCCATGATGTCTTCCACATCCTGCCTAGGGACTGTCTTGCATTTCTTAGTTTTACTCCCGGTATGCACACTCGGTCCAACTCCCAGGTCTGTGGTTTGCATCTCCATGGAAACACTCCCCCATTTCCTTTCTCACGTGCTCATCAAACAATCCTCTACCCGTCCAATCTTTAGCCTTCTGGTTGAGAAAAACCAGACCTTTAGTCGAAGCCTCCAACTTCTCCCTGCTAATATTGATGATCGTGTCCATGTCCTTACGGAGCTGCCTGTTATGCTTTTCTAGCAATGCCATTCTCAACGTATAGTCCTTTTTCAAATTAGACAGCTCGTCCACCACACTACCTATTATAGACACCTAAATTTGGACACTTACATTGGTCCAAATTTATCCCTTTTTGTCTAAAGATCCTCTTGATTGTGTTAATTAGGTAATATCACTATTATCTAATTAATACCCTTAATTCTACCAAATCCCTAAGGTATTTAGTTAATAATTAAATACCTTACCCCTTTTACTCCCATTTTTATCAAATGAATTAAATAACACATTTATTTAATCCCTCACATGTCACATCCTCCATCATTTTCATCTAATCCTAATCATCCCTCTAATCTCATCATTATGGATTGCACATGCCTAATTCCTGATTAGGATGTGTCACATCCTCCAAATTTTGCAAGTTGGCTTCTAATCCTTATTAACCACTAATTATTTTCTAATTACTAATTAGCTAATCCAATCAGCACCTTGGTCAACTTTCCCCATACCCCAAGGAATTTTTAATTCCTTTTTATTCATCCAAAGCTCCTCTCTTCCCCATGTGAATTTTTAATTCACTTTTATTCCTTTAAGGAATCTTCTCTTCCCCATGCAAGTTCTAGAACCTTTGACTTGTCACATCACTCACACGTGCCAAAGTCTTCTAGAATCTTTGACTTGTCACATCTATCACATGTGGGAAAGTACTTACCTTTTTAGGCACCTTGTCTTATCCAAGGTACTTTCCACCTCTCCCTTTGGAACCTTGTCTTACCCACAAGATTCCCCAATCATGTGAATTTTAAATTCACTTTTTATTCACCCAAGATTCTGCTCTTCCCCATGTGATCATTGAGAGGTCACATCATCCTTTTTCCAAGGTACTTGTGAGTACCTCCACATCATTTGTACCCTCTCCACCTCATGTATCCTTGTGACACATCATCTACCACATGGCAAGATGTGAGGGATTGCGAGTCCTCAACCCACTATTGCCCTTCATCTTATCTACGATGGCAAGATCTCAACCGTTCATTCTTTTTAGGGTTCCTCTCCATAAAATGAAAGAAGTTTCTTTCATTCTGAATAATCACTTTTCATTCAACACACTTGCAACTCAACCAACTTCCTCTCAAACACTCAACTCTCTCAAGCTCTCATCCACCATTATCACACCTTCAAGCTCATCTTGCATCCACTCTAGCCATCCATCAAACTACCCACTTTGCTCATTGCATTCCTTATAAAACCATCAACATTTTGAATCCATTTTAGCATCTTGCCATCAAAGGGAGCACACACAAAATCAACAATTCAGGGCCAACCAAAGGATCAATCCAAGACAAGGTATAAATATGTTGTTTGTTATCTTTCTTTGTTTTGGATTCAACTAGGCTAATCGCGAGGTGTCAGTGCTCTTTTTCTTCTCTTTTGCATCTTTTTTTGCATGGTTTATAGAAGGTCAAGTTTGCTAGATCACACCTACATTGGAATTTAATGATTTGGCCAAACCAAAGATGGAGTCCTTCTCCTTAAGACTACACAAGGTTGAAATATTGCATTGGGAAGTAGTGTCATCCTTATTGTGGAGGTCCTACACCTCTTGAACCAACCACATCAGTAAAATAAAAGAAATTTCTACCCCTTCTTTCACCATACCTGATGCATGCGAGAATTCCATAGTCCCCCAAAATGAATCCCTTCCCTGATGCCCAGTAGGAGGATCCTTATCTTGAGACACCTCGGGGATAAACTTGGATTTTCCTCTGTCCTTAGATGTTGACATAATAGAATCATCCACATTCACAACATAATTGACCTTACTAGTAGGAGGGGACCCACCATCCTAGAAATCCTCCACCACCTCCTAAAGTTTATTCCCCATCTCCTTAGAGAGACCCTTGGATTTCTTACCACTGCAAAGCCCCTCCTCTGCACCCTCCACAAAATCCTCCTTAAGTTTATGATTAACATGCAAAAGGGAAGGTTTGACTTTAGAAGTAGAGGGTTTCTTCCCTCTAGAAGAGGGCGTATAATCCAGCTCTGTATTATATCCATCAGCTCTTCAATTTTTATCCCTCACTCTCTAGAATCTCCTCAATCTAACATTTTCCTACTCTCTTTCCTCTTCTTTTTCAAAGTAGGGGACCAAGGAATATCATGCAGAAAAGGGTTTCTAGGGTTCTTCCTGAAATTCATAATTCCCTCCTCCAAAGACATCAATATGTAAAACAGGAAGGAAACGAGCTTACTGTACTAGAAGTGATTTAACAAAATGAAATGGTGACCATACAGTGTCGTGTATATGTTGTCCAGGGTAAATTATCGCATCAAAACCATCGCCACATCCTGCTAGATAGGTTTAATGTTGGACCTATCATACCCACTATAATCCAACCTAACAATTTTAGCTTGTTCTCTATCCCTGAGAAATTTTTTTCCTAGCCGACTACGAGAGGTTCTTGTTCCTCTAGAATTTCCTTCCTTTTGTAGACATACCAATCACTTCCACAATGAAATCTTCATTAATCATGGTATCCCTTCCAAACATGTTGAGAACATGGTCATGCCAATCATCAACAAAATCTTTGGAAACGTCGGCCTTAAAGCCATGCAGCCTTTCCATAAAAAGGGTCACCCCACCCTTCTGTAGGATAGCCCAAACGTCGATGTTATCCTTGAGATCATCACATGAAAGTGATTTTGTTCTGCATCTATCCCCACCCAACATCGATAGATTTGCACTAGCAGAGAAAAACCACATAGAAAATAGAGAAACAATAAGGCGAATGAGAGATGAACACCCAAAAAGCATGTGTGTCTACTAGGAATGGTACCAAGAGCAAGAATGAATAGGGGGCTAATGTAGCTCAGATTTGAATTCACACAAAATCCCATAAACATCACCTACGTGAAGTGTCTAATTAGCCAAAAGACTTCATAATACCCACGCATTCCAATAGCTGAGGAGGTGGCCATCGCCAACGTGCTAAGATATGTCATTATGGATTAGATTGCTTAATTCAATAGGTAGGACGTCATTCGCCTCCCAAGACCTTGTTGACGTCACCCTAATATTCGCCACCTAATTAGCCACACAATTGGCCTCTTTAAAGGCATGAGAGATATAGATTTCATCAAATTCTTGAATCAAAGCAAGGCCGCCCAATATGAAATTTTGAATAGTCCATGAGGGGGGACCCTTTCCTTAGATGATTAATAATATTCAGGGAATCCCCTTCGATCAAGAGCTTTGAAATACCCTTGTCTCTAGCCATCTTAATGCTATGATAGGCTGCAATAGCTTCAACAAAACCTTGAATCAAATGTTGTTGTCAAGAAGAGCCAAGTATTTAAAATGGCAAAACATCTTTTTCCAATTTCCAAACTATTACATGAATACACCATAACATAACATAAAGTGTTTTTTATAAAAATCTCCACCTATTAAGAACTTAGTGCTAGCTCTCTTTCTGATGTTCCTCTTCATATAACTTGCTTTCCCATGAGTATACAACACATTACCAATTAAATGAAGTGAATATTTTGATTGTCTTGTCATTTGTTTTGCAAATGAATAAGTGAATGAGACAATTAAATAAAAAATGAAGACAACACCATTTTTTCCTTGTATCATCTTGAACAGGTACATAATTACAATGAAATTCAACAAAATGAGCATCTTCTTCCATGACTTGTCCCTCCAAGCTATAGTCAAAACATGACGCAGTCAAGATCAAAGGGCCTTAAATCAGGCTATCACAATCTCGTAGCCAACTCAGACTACACAGACACACAAATATTGACATAACATAGGTCAACAACTCTCTTTTATTCATTTGGAACAAATTATAGGATTACATTCAAAAATTCACATCTATAGGGCAATCCCCTATTCCACTTCACATCATGCTCTACTCTCTGAAGCTCTTCCCCTTGAGCTCTCTAGGCTACTTCACCTCTTCTCACACACCATTCTTGAGATGATTTGTTTCAGCTTCTGCCTCTCTTTGTATGCTACCTTGCCTCACTCTCTTCTTCGAGCTCTCTCCTATTAACCACCAAGACGGTTCTTAAAATTTCCTTGCTCTGACTTCCTCTAGATAACTTAGTATTGTTATATACTATTTTCTTCCTGCATGTTAGCCTAGTCTTTCTTCACTCTTGTGTTGTAGTATCACCATGCAGTTACCTTGCTATCAGTAGCTTCCAATTGTCAACCAATGAACATGTATTCCACAACAATGATGTGGAATGGAATCGAATCTTGCCTTGCCAAGTGTTGGGACCACATTCATCATCCACTGCCATTGACCATTCATCTCAACCATTCATCTCAAGCTATCCCCATATATTTCACCTCATCGTCCTATTAGAGAGACCTGAAATCATCTTCTGCCGATACACCTGCTTCTCACTGATGTTCACTGCATTATTGCTTCTCCTTCATCGCTATGTTGTGGGTTCCAAGAGTTTTATAACCAAGTCATGGGGTTGTTAAGTTTCCTAACTCCTCGATCTCCTGACATGACATTCCTTCCATCATTTTCGTGTCACGAGGACACCAAAACATCTCAAACCAATCAACCATGTCTCGTCGATACTACACACTCACACCGATGAACCCGTTATACTCTATCCCCATCGGGTCATCGCTAGGAGTTGGAACATGGTCCAACCAAAATCCAAATCTCTCATCAATGAACCCCATTATGCCAATATGATCGTTTTGTCACTGGGACCTAAAACATGGTTCTACTGATGACACCCCATCACATCAATGACCTTGAATCCGCCAACACCATCGTTCTATCGTTGGAATGGGTAAAAACCTCCTATTGACAAACCAAACATCTGTCGACGAGGGAGCAACATTGGCCAAAGGGGAGGTGGAGCATGATGCTCTTGAATCAGACTCCCCAGGTGATTAAGAATCATGCCATCTATTAGTTTTTATTTTTTTCCTCACTTTCCAGTTGTTCAGTCTCCTCGACTGTTGCCCTTGAAGTTTCACTATCTGCATTTTTTGGCTTTTCTCTTTCTATATATACCTTCTCCTTCAGATTTCTTTGCAAACTTCAGATCTCCACCATTCTTCCTCACAGTCTTCCACCTTTGTGGAAATTAACCCAATGCAATCCATCCTCCTCTGAGAAAACTCCTTCCATTGTTCATTCACTATTAAATCCGTAAAATTCTGAGGAACAAAATTAAGAATTTCTAGCAAAAAAATGTCTTCATTGGTAGCTTTCTCTTCACCCCCTCTTTTTGTCATTCCAATAGACTGGCTTTGCTCAAGTTGCACCTCAACCCTAAACATCTTAGTAATTTCAACTTTCTCAAACTCAAACGAATGTAATTTTACGCATTCTTCACAATCACAACAATAAAAATTTACCTCTGCAGCCACTGGTCTTTCTTCTGCAAGACTTAAAACTTCATTTTTCTCATAATCTACTGCAACTTTTGGTTCGTTCTCCTCTTTCATGCTTCCAACAAGACATGTCTTAGCTGCAACTTGTAACCTCATTTCCTTTATGCCTTCAAAGATACATAACTCTACTACAAGCTTCTCTCTTGCTTTTCCTTATGGACTCTTATATGAGGATTTCTTCTTTGATGTTGGCCATAGACGTGGCATCTTGCTGCAATCTCTCTATTCCCTACAAACACAACATTACAAAGAGGATTATAAAAATCATGAGCCTTGAAAAACTCCTCATCACCATCTTATCCCGGTGCAACATATTTCTTTTGCTTCATCAAACTTTCACCTTCAACATCCAAATAACTTTGGATTATCCTCATCTTTTCTCTCCACAACATTTCATCTTTTTCTTCCTCAATCCCATCATCAAACTTGGGACCATTTGTGTTCACTATTTCAACTTGTGAATGCCCTTCTTCTATTTCACACAAATTACTCCACTCACTTGCCATCTCTACCTCCTTGAACTTTGCATATTCTCTACTTGTGTGGGATTCCCCCACATTTTCTTCCTTCCATGCCCCTTCCATCAAAGGGCTGCAAACCTTTTCAACCCTTGAAACCTTAGTTGCTATCTCTTCTCTTTCTTCATTCTTCATATCTGGAACAATCTTTTTTTTAAACACCTCCACAATTAATCTTCTCTCGGCCTCATCTTCAATTCTTTCTTTATTTGTAGGTAATTTACAATATTCCCCGTATTCTCCACATTGCATGCTTCCTTCTCTCATCATCTGCAAGGTCTTATTCTCAACCTTCTCCATACCTGTATTCACAACTTGAAACAAATTACTAATAGATAAATCAAGAGACCAAGTTGTCTCCATGGATCCCTCCTTTACAGACACTTTCTCTTCCTCTTCCATAACATGTTCCATCATTCCCAAGATTTCTTCAAGGAATCTAATTTCACTTTAATCCCTTTTAGCTCTACAATGAACTTCTTTCCTCTCACCTTTTCCCAATACTCTTCCCAAAATGGGATTATCACTGGTCTCCTCATGACCCATCTTGTCCTCTTATTCAAAGACATCTTCAAGAACTCGCAAGTCCTTCTGCAATTACAAGTCCTCCTTGCAACAATCTCTCCCTCTCTATTAGGGTATCGACCCTCTGCAATCAGAGTTCCATCCCACAACAAATCTCTTTAGGATTCAATCCCTTTGCAGTTGCAAGTCTCTTCTCACCTGCAACAATCTCTTCCATAACTCAAATCCTCTGCAATTATAGGTACTCCTTGTCACAATACCTCACTCATGCAACTATCCTCTACCTAACAAAGGTTTTGGAAGATTCTTCCTCTACCCACCTTCTCTCAGTGGAGGAACTCTACACCTTCTACCCAACTTTATCTTTACTGGAGGATAACAGTTACAAACGCTCTTTCATGCCTGCAACACACATTCCTTTCCACAAATCTTCTCAGCTCATCATCCACAGGTCTTTTGGCTTCAATCCACACTCACAGGTCCCATTGCAACTACCTCATATTTGATGCTCTATTACAAACTTAGAACAACCAACTCTGATACCAATTGATGCAGTCAAGATCAGAGGGCCTTATCAGGTTGTCACAATCTTGAATCCAACTCAGACTACACACACATAGATTGACACAACACAGGTCAACAATTCTCTTTTATTCATTTGGAATAGATTATAGGATTAAATTCATAAATTCACATCTATAGGGCAATCCCTTGTTCCACTTCACATCATGTTCTATTCTTTGAAGCTCTTCTCCTTGAGCTCTCTAGGCTACTTCACCTCTACTCATGCACCATTCCTACGATGGTTTGTTTCAGCTTCCGCCTCTCTCTGCAAGCTACCTTGCCTCACTCTCTCCTTCGAGCTCTCTCCTATTAATTGCTGAGATGGTTCTTCAACTTTCCCTACTTTTCCTTCCTCTAGCTAACTCACTATTGTTATATACTATTTTCTTCCCGCATGGCAGCCTAGTTGTTCTTCACTCCTATGTCGTTGTATCACCATGTTGTTACCTCACTATCAGTAGCTTCGAATCGTCGACCAATGAACATGTATTCCACAACAACGATGTGGAATGGCATCGAATCTCGCCTTGCCAAGTGTTGGGACTGCATTTGTCATCCACCACCATTGACCATTCATCTCAAGCTATCCCCATATCTTTCACCTCATCATCCTATCAGAGAGACCTAAAATCATCTTCCACTGATACACCTGCTTCTTGTCGATGTTCACCACATTATCGCATGTCCTTCATTTCTATGTCGTAGGTTCCAAGAGTTTTATAACCAAGTTGCAGGGTTGTGAAGTTTCCTAACTCCTCGATTGGTGCAGGAGCACCTAGGCTGACCTCCACCAAGTTTGTTCAGAATTTTGGCTTGTACTGACTCTAGCCAAGTCAGGGTCTTGTTATTTGATTTGGACCTTAGAAGGTCTTGCATTTGTGTGTGAAGAATTAGTCATTAGGACTAAAATCTTCATTAGGTCATCATTAGTATTAAATTTTGCTTTATTAAACTTAGGACAGCATATGTTAAGCATTTTGTATGTGTTAAAGCCATATCCTCATTGTTTGGAGATGCTAAAGGTCAGTTAAGGGGTTGTTAGCTCAGACTCAAGGAGTTAGTGTTCCTAAGATCAAGGATAATGGCGAGGTTGCAAGAATATTGCAAAAGTGCATGGCAACATTGTTAGGTTGCATGCAATTCAATTAGTTTGGATTCCCTTGAAATTAGGGATATGGAGGCGAGCAGTCTCCCCTTGAATGATGGAAAAGACTCCAAGATAGAGGTATTGGCTCGTGGCAAGCAGTTAGAATATTATGTAATCAAGTTTTGGTGTGAATGAATGGGAATTAATCTACATTTTCTGTATCTGCCGGTGCATGTTGAAAAATAGTGAACTTGATGGCATTATGCATGTTGATATAACACTGTATTTATGTTTATTAGATAGGACCGAGCAATTTCCATTTGTTATTCAAGCTGCTTAGTGTAGACTTACTGTTTCAAGTTCATAGTTTAGAGTGGTAGAGTGTATTTCTGAAATCCCCGTGTGTTTTGCAACAGAACTATCATAGGCATAGCATACACAGATTTAGCACTGCATTCATGCTATTAGGATAGATTTGATTCATTTTTCATTGTGTATTCAAGTGGATTAGTGTAGAGTTTTTGAATTGAATCCTTAGAACTAGAATTTAGAGGGTTTGTAAGCTTAGTTGTGAACAGTCAGCCAATAAATGGCTCCCCCATGAAGTCTGACCGTGGAGTTTTCCTGAGTTCGATGGAAATGATAGGGGAGCCATGCTTTTGTACATATTTAGTAATAGGAAACTTTGGGAGCCAAGCAAAAGTTGGAAATACCAAACCCTAGGCGAGTGTAAGCTACCCGGTTAGGAGTTTGGAAAAGAAGAGTTAAGAACTAAGGCAGGGGAAAAGTACCACTGTACGGAGTCTGTACTATACCAGGTGGGGTAAGGTGAGGCCTTTACATGCAAAAGAGTTTGGGACTTCAATCAGTCCACTAGAAGGAGATTAGAAGAAGAAAGCACAGAAACCCTAACAAATAGGTCAATTAGCCTTTTGTCCAAGATGATAGAAATGCACTGTACGACAGTGACAGAGGTCTGAAATCTAGTAGAAGATTTAAAGCTCTAAAAAGGGTTCTTGAAAGTACCTTTTGTTTGGTAGGTTTTTTGTCAAGTGTGAGAGGAAAAGTCAGAAAACTGACTGGTAAAGGCTAGTAGAGTTTAGGCCTCACCTAGGCAATTTTATGCAATCGGGTAGTTTGAAGGTTGAACACCAAGAAAGATGGATCCTTTTGGATAAAAAAAGCATGGAGACAACATCTTCAATTCCCCTGCAAGCAGTTCTAACAAATTGATGAAGTTGGAATCTAGACTCTTCTAGGTGTAGTGACAAAGATTGCAAGTGCAAGAAGGTGTTGAGTCCTTTGAGGTTAAAGCACAAGGTGGAACTCTTGGAACAGAGTTGTAGCAAGGTTCAGTTGATGAACTAAGTCAGGGTAGAGCCTAAAAGATTGATAGGTTCATGGTGAAGGCAGTATAATGTCTTCTTGTTGTTAGGTGCAAGCAAACCTTTGAGGTGTCATACACCATATTGGTATCAGAGCAAGTTAGATTCAAGGCTTGTGATTAATGAGCCAATCCACTGAGTCAGTAGGAGAGAATACACTAGAGGAAGGAACCATGGCGACAAATGCAGAGCTAGCAAAGAAGGTAGAAGAGCAAGAGGAAGACAACTGGTTACTCAGAGAAAGGATATCTCAGATGGAGAAACTCCTGGATGAAGTCCATGAGATAGCAGATACTGTGAAGGACAAGATAAAGCAGAAGGAAGAGTAGGAAGCCAAGGAAAAAGAAGAGGATTTGGAGGAAGAAGCTCCAAAGCTTGATCCTGTTCTTGCAGAGGAACCATTCTTGAAGGCATTGCAGGCCTTGAGTGGTAAAGCATTGGATGGTGTGCCACTTTTCAGTGGACAAATGGACCCTGATTCAGTTGTAGACTGGATTGAGAGCATTGAGAATCACTTTGAGTGTGATGGCATAACAGAGGCCCAAAAGGTAAAGGTGGCCAAGTCAAGGTTGAGAGGAGCAGCTCTCACATGGTGGAAGTTTGTGCAATCTGAAAGAGAGAAAGAAGGCAAAGGTCCTATAGTTTCATGGAGAGGAATGGTGACTAAGATAAGGAAAACTTATCTCCCTGATGATTATGAAGTTCGGTTGCATAGGAGAAGACACAATCTGAGGCAAAAGGATATGGATGTCCAAACATATACAGAGGAGTTTCAAAAATTGTGCCTTAGATCAAAAGTGGTTGAAGATGAGAGTATCAGGTTAGCAGGGTACCTAAATAGACTCAAGTGGTCTATTCAAGAAGAAATGAGTTTGGTAAACTTCAAATCAGTCCGCCAATGCTATCAAATGGCTTTGAAAATAGAAGAGAAAGGCAAAAAGAAGCAGGAACAAAACCCCAAAGGTAGAGGTAAAGGGAAAGACAGTAGAGGACAAAGAGGAAGTTATAGTGGAAGAAGCTCAGAGTCAAGAGCCCAAGGAGAAGTCAGATTTTTGAACAAAAAGAAGGAAGTTCTAGTAGAGGTGGTAGAGGAAGAGGTTTCAGCTCCAGAGGAAGAAGTGGTGGACAAGGAAGAGGCAGCTACTTCACCACATGAAATGCTATCATTGCAACCAATTGGGACACCTAGCCTATAGATGTTCAGAGAAAGGTAGCACTTCTCATGGAGGAGATAGGAGAACCAATTTGATTCAAGATGAGACTACTGCAGCAAATAAACAACCTGAAGTACCATTGAACTCAGAGGAAGGTGAGAATCTCATGATGAGAAGGACTTTGATCAAAGAACCAGTCAAAGAAGAGCCAAGCCAAAGAAGGTCCTTGTTTAGGATAAAATGCAAGATGATGGGGAAGGTGTGTAAGGTCATAATAGACTCAGGTTCAACTGACAATATTGTGTCAGAGGAGGCAGTCAACAAACTAAAATTGACAAGGATACCTCACAAAAATCCTTACAAGGTTACATGGCTCAATAAGGGTCAGCATGTCTTGGTGAATGAACAAGCATGGGTGGAGTTCTCAATTGGCAAGTACAAAGACAAGGTATTGTGTGATGTGTTACCTATGGATGCATGCCACTTGCTCCTAGGTAGGCCATGGAAATTTGACTGCCAAGCTGTGCATGATGGAGCCAAGAATTCTTATAACCTTCAAGAAGGACAATGTAACCTACAAGATTCAATCTTTGTTAGAAGATACAGAGGTGCAGACAGCAGGTTCTAAGCTGCTAATAGCTAGTGAAAAAGAGTTTTTAAAAGCTTTAGAAGAAGGAGAAGGAGTTGGCTATGCAGTAATGATCAAGCCAAGAGAAGTAAGCAAAGAGAAGGCAGCTGAAAAGCAAGAGTTACCCAAGGAGATACAAGACTTGTTGCAGACCTATGAAAGCATTGTAAGTAGTGGTCAACCAACAACCTTACCTCCTAAAAGAGCCATAAGTCATAGGATAGACTTGATACCAGGAGCCACCCTTCCAAACAAAGTAGCCTATAAGATGACACCTCAGCAAAATGAGGAAATAGCTAGGCAGATTCAAGAACTGCTTGACCAAGGTCTTATTAGGAAAAGCATTAGTCCTTGTGCAGTACCCACTGTCTTAGCACCTAAGAAAGGAGGAGAATGGAGGCTTTGTACTGATTCCAGAGCAATCAACAAGATAACCATCAGGTATAGGTTCCCTATCCCTAGGATTGAAGATCTCATGGATTGTCTAGGTGAAGCTAGGTACTATACCAAGATAGATTTAAAGAGTGGTTACCACCAAATTAGAATACATGAGGGTGATGAGTGGAAAACAGCCTTCAAAACCAATGAGGGTCTTTATGAGTGGCTAGTAATGCCATTTGGCTTATCTAATGCCCCCTCCACATTCATGAGACTCATGAATGAAATTCTCCAGGACTACATTGGCAAGTTTGTAGTAGTGTATCTTGATGATATACTAATCTATAGCAGAACAAGAGAAGAGCACCTCCATCATATTGAGTTGATTTTCAAGAAGCTGCAGGAGGAGAAGCTGATGATCAATCTGGAAAAGTGTGAGTTCATCAAAACAGAGCTGGTGTACCTTGGATTTGTGCTATCACATGGCAACTTGAAGATGGACAGCAGCAAGGTGGAAGCAATCCTCAATTGGCCTACTCCAAAGACAGCAACAGAGGTAAGAAGCTTCCATGGTCTTGCTCAGTATTATAGGAAATTCATAAGGCAGTTTAGTGCAATTTGTGCTCCTATGTTGGATACCATTAAAGGAGGAATGAAAACCAAGTTTGTATGGAATGAGCAAGCTAACAAGAGTTTTGAGTTGCTAAAGGAAAAGATAGCTACCCAACCTGTTTTGGTGTTACCAAGCTTT
Organism: Sequoia sempervirens; assembly: GCA_007258455.2. Lineage (NCBI taxonomy): Eukaryota > Viridiplantae > Streptophyta > Pinopsida > Cupressales > Cupressaceae > Sequoia > Sequoia sempervirens. The sequence continues at coordinate 20,147 of VDFB02101628.1, forward strand.
GAGAAGCTATTCACCATTGAATGTGATGCAAGTAATGTAGCAATTGGAGCTGTTCTCAGCCAAGAGGGCAGACTGGTGGATTTTCATTCAGAGAAGCTAAGTGAAGCCAAGAAGAAGTACTCTTCTTATGACCTTGAGATGTATGCATTGGTCCAAGCACTAAGGAAGTGGAGGCACTACTTGCTTCCCAAATAATTCATTGTGTACTCAGACAATCAAGCACTTAGTTTTCTGAATTCACAAGAGAAGTTGAGTCACAGGCACATGAAATGGGTGGAGTACTTGCAAGCTTACACCTTCAATATCAAACACAAGAAAGGAGCTCTCAATAAAGTGGCTGATGCATTGAACAGGAGAGTTCTCACAACCCAAGAAATTCAGTTGAAGAGCATGGGAATAGATCATTTCAAAGATCTATATGCAGATGATGAAGACTTTGCAGAAATTTACAAGGTATGTCTTGAGTACAAGAATCATTTCCATAGCAAATATGCTGAATATACCTTGCAAAGTGATTTATTGTTTAAAGGGAATCAACTTTGTGTTCCTAGAGGTTCTATAGGGAGAACTTAATTCAAGAAAAGCATAATGGTGCATTGAGTGGTCATTTTGGGATCACCAAAACTCAAGAGCTTGTCCAAAGGTTTTATTTTTGGCCTAAGATGAACCTAGATGTTAGGAAATATGTAGAGAGTTGTGTAGTGTGTCAAAAAGCAAAAGGCACTTCTTCAAATGCAGGCCTATACCAACCACTGCCTATCCCTTCTAGGCCATGGGAATGCTTGAGCATGGACTTTGTAGTTGGTTTACCCAAGACAAAGCATGGTATGGACAGTGTTTATGTTGTTGTTGATAGATTCAACAAAATGGCTCACTTTGTACCCTGCAAAACAACCAATGATGCTAGTCAAATAGCCTCTCTTTTCTTTAAGGAGATAGTCAGGATTCATGGTCTACCAATCAACATTGTATCAGACAGGGATACCAAGTTTATGAGTCATTTTTGGAAGACTCTTTGGCGAAGAATGGGCACCAATCTGTCCTTTGGATTTGCATACCATCCCCAAACTGATGGTCAGACCGAAGTTGTAAATAGGACACTTGGAAATCTCTTGAGATGCTTGACCAAGGAGTATGGTCAACAATGGGATCAGATTATTGGGCAAGTTGAATATGCCTATAATGATATAGTGAATAGATCCACATGGAAGAGTCCCTTTGAAATTGTTTATGGACTGCACCCTAGAGGTGTTTATGAGATGAGAGAGTTGAAGGATGGAGTCAAGGGAAGTGGATATGTAGATGATTTTGCTTGTGCAATGCAGGAGATTCATGAGACAGTCGGAAAAACCTTGGCAGAAAATACCATGAAGCATAAGATTAAGGTGGATGAACATAGGAGAGAAGTCCAATTCAATGTGGGAGACTTAGTGATGGTCCATTTGAACAAGGCTAGATTGTAGAAAGGAGTTCCTCACAAGCTGCAAATGAAGAGGATAGGTCCCTGTCCTATCTTGGAAAAGTATGGAAGCAATGCAGTTAAAGTGCAATTACCAGATGATAGTGGACTGTCCCCTATTTTCAATGTTGCAGACCTAGTCCATTACAGAGGACCACCACCAAACATGGATCAGACCATCCAAGAAGTCATTCAAGATGTAGAAGAGCTCAAACTGCCCTCCACTGCAGTTAAGCAAGCTAATAAGGTATTGGACACTAGAGTTTACAAGAGAACCAGGACCAAGGAATATAAACACCTCATCCAAAGACATGGACAACCAGAGGTAGATGCAGTATGGATCAAGGAGGCAGAGTTCAAGAAGTTGGGCATTGATCCCAACTTGCTCAATCCAAGGATGGATTGAATTTTTCTATTTTGGGGAGGATGGTGCAGGAGCACCTAGGCTGACCTCCACCAAGTTTGTTCAGAATTTTGGCTTGTACTGACTCTAGCCAAGTCAGGGTCTTGTTATTTGATTTGGACCTTAGAAGGTCTTGCATTTGTGTGTGAAGAATTAGTCATTAGGACTAAAATCTTCATTAGGTCATCATTAGTATTAAATTTTGCTTTATTAAACTTAGGACAACATATGTTAAGCATTTTGTATGTGTTAAAGCCACATCCTCATTGTTTGGAGATGCTAAAGGTCAGTTGAGGGGTTGTTAGCTCGGACTCAAGGAGTTAGTGTTCCTAAGATCAAGGATAGTGGCGAGGTTGCAAGAATATTGCAAAAGTGCATGGCAACATTGTTAGGTTGCATGCAATTCAATTAGTTTGGATTCCCTTGAAATCAGGGATATGGAGGCAAGCAGTCTCCCCTTGAATGATGGAAAATACTCCAAGATAGAGGTATTGGCTCGTGGCAAGCAGTTAGAATATTATGTAATCAAGTTTTGGTGTGAATGAATGGGAATTAATCTGCATTTTCTGTATCTGCCGGTGCATGTTGAAAAATAGTGAACTTGATGGCATCGTGCATGTTGATATAACACTGTATTTATGTTTATTAGATAGGACTGAGCAATTTCCATCTGTTATTCAAGCTGCTTAGTGTAGACTTACTGTTTCAAGTTCATAGTTTAGAGTGTATTTCTAAAATCCTCGTGTGTTTTGCAACAGAACTATCATAGGCGTAGCATATACAGATTTAGCACTGCATTCATGCTATTAGGATAGATTTGATTCATTTTTCATTGTGTATTCAAGTGGAGTAGTGTAGAGTTTTTAAATTGAATCCTTAGAACTAGAATTTAGAGGGTTTGTAAGCTTAGTTGTGAACAGTCAGCCAATAAATGGCTCCCCCATGAAGTCTGACCGTGGAATTTTCCTGAGTTCGATGGAAATGATAGGGGAGCCATTCTTTTGTACATATTTAGTAATAGGAAACTTTGGGAGCCAAGCAAAAGTTGGAAATACCAAACCCTAGGCGAGTGTAAGCTACCTGGTTAGGAGTTTGGAAAAGAAGAGTTAAGAACTAAGGTAGGGGAAAAGTACCACTGTACAGAGTCCGTACGGTACCAGGTGGGGTAAGGTGAGGCCTTTACATGCAAAAGAGTTTGGGACTTCAATCAGTCCACTAGAAGGAGATTAGAAGAAGAAAGCACATAAACCCTAACAAATAGGTCAATTAGCCTTTTGTCCAAGATGATAGAAATGCACTGTACGACAGTGACAGAGGTCTAAAATCTAGTAGAAGATTTAAAGCTCTAAAAAGGGTGCTTGAAAGTGCCTTTTGTTTGGTAGGTTTTTTGTCAAGTGTGAGAGGAAAAGTCAGAAAACTGACTGGTAAAGGCTAGTAGAGTTTAGGCCTCACCTAGGCAATTTTATGCAATCGGGTAGTTTGAAGGTTGAACACCGAGCAAGATGGATCCTTTTGGATACAAACAGCATGGAGACAACATCTTCAATTCCCCTGCAAGCAGTTCTAACAAATTGATGAAGTTGGCATCTAGACTCTTCTAGGTGTAGTGACAAAGATTGCAAGTGCAAGAAGGTGTTGAGTCCTCTGAGGTTAAAGCACAAGGTGGAACTCTTGGAACAGAGTTGTAGCAAGGTTCAGTTGATGAACTAAGTCAGGGCAGAGCCTAAAAGATTGATAGGTTCATGGTGAAGGCAGTGTAATGTCTTCTTGTTGTTAGGTGCAAGCAAACCTTTGAGGTGTCATACACCATCGATCTCTTGACTTGACACTCCTTCTGTCATTGTCGTGTTGTGGGGACACCAAAACATCTACCGATCAACCATGTCTCGCCAATACTACACACTCACGCCGATGAACCCATTACACTCTGTCACCATCAGGTCATCATTGGGACATGGAACATGGTCTTGCCGAAATCCAAATCTCTCATCGATGAACCCCATTATGCCAACACGATTGTTCCATTGTTGGGACCTAGAACATGATCCTGTCGATGACACCCCGTCACATCGATGACCTTCAATCCACCAACACCATTGTTCTATAACTAGAACGAGTAAAAATTTCCTGCCAATAAGCCAAAGTTCTATCGATGAGGGAGCAACACTAGCCAAAGGGGAGGTGGAGCGCGATGCTCCTGCATCAAAACAAGTCATGGAACTAAAATAAATATGACACATCTAAAATAGTTATGCAACCTTCTCAAAAGCTAAATAACCTTGAGAAAATGGATGAGGTTTTATGAACCATGGAGTTGCATCAAAAATTTTGATAACCATTTTTTTTTTATGATGGTTTCTTTAAATGAAAAAAATATTTAAATATGGCTTTTTATATTTTGAATTCTAATATTTTTTTCAAAATTAAATAGAGTTGGAGTATTTTATATATAAGTGAAATAATTAAAGTTTCTAAAATTTAGAAAATCAAGTATAAAAATAATATTTTTAATTTATAAAAGTAAGTTTCTAAATTAATAGATTTAAAATTAGAAAATATTCAAGATCTTTCTAAAACAAGGATATCTCTTGAGACCTTTTATGTAGATTTATTTAAGTAATATTTTCCAATCAAAATAATGATTATTTATAAAATATATATATATATATATATATATTAAAAGATTAAGTAAAATTACTACATGTAAAAAAAGTTTCTAAAATTATGAAAATTAAGTATGAAAGAACTTTCCTAAATTTACTATTGCATATAAAAATAAATTTCTAAATTAATATACTTAAAATTAAAAAAAATATGAAAAATATAAATGCCTTTTTAATAATAGAATAGAAATGAAAATATAAAGTAATTAAAAAAAATGTTCTTTTCAAAATTTCTAAATTAATGTATTTAAAATTAAAAAAATAGAAAATTAAATATTTACTAAAGATTTTATCGAAAAAAATATAGGAACATAAATATACAATCTAATATAATGGATTTTCATAATAAGTGTAAATCTATAATCAATTTCAAATTACAACATTAAATAGAAAGAAAATATAATAAATTTATTAAAAATATAAAATATAAGTTTTTAAATTAATATATTTAAAATTAGCATATCTATCTTTAAAAAAAATAATGCAACTAATTACACATAACTTTATTGTATAATTTAAAATAAATTTATGACATTATTATTTATGTATTTATTATTATTTAAAATTGGGTTAAATGATTATGATTACGATTTAATTAGGGTCAAGGTTTAGTTAGGGTTAGGGTTCAATTAAGGATAGAGTTAGTGTTGGGGTATAGATCAATTAGGATTAGGGTTAAAGTAAGGTTACCTTTGAAAATGGTTCAATTAGAGTTCGATTAGGGTTAAGGTTATGTTATAGTTAGGGTTCTTGATTAGGATTTAACTAGGGTTAGGATTACAGTTAAAAGATGAAGCTTGGAGTAAAGGTTAGTTTTAGGGTCGGGATTAAGATTCAATTAGGGTTAGACACAATTAGAGTTAGTGTTAGGGTTAATGTTAAGTTAGAGTAAGGGTTCAACTAGAGTTATCTTTTAATTAGGGTTAGGGTTAGGGTTCATTTAGTAGTACAGTTAGACTTGGGGTTTCCATTACAATTAGGGTTAGGGTTAAGGTTAGGTTTAAGATTAGAATTCAATTAGGGTTAGGGTTCAATTAGGGGTAGGCTTCAATTAAAGTTACAATTCAATTAGTGTTAAATTTCAATACGGTTAGATTTCTAAGATAAATATTCAGGTTAGGGTTGAGGTTAGGGTTTGCATTCAATTAGGGTTACAGTTAGGGTTATATTTCTATTAGGGTTAGGGTTAGGATTAGGATTATGAATTACAAGTTAAGATCAAAGTTAGGGTTGGAGTTAAAATTAGGGTTTAATTGGTATAGGGTTAGGGTTAGTGTTATAGGGTAAAGCTTGAGGTTAGGTTTAGGGTTGGGATTAAAATTATATTAGGATTATGGTCATGGTTTTAATTTTGGTAAGAGTTAACATTCAATCAAGATTTAATTAGGGTTATGATTAAGGTTTATATTCAATTAGGGTTAGGGTTCAAATAAGGTTATGACATGATTCAATTACAATTAGGGTTTAGGGTTAGGGTTCAAGTTAGAATAAATTAGGTTTCAAGTTATAATTAGGGTCTACAGTTCAACTTTGAATTAATGTGAGTGTTAGGGTTAGGTTTAAAGTTAGAATTTAAGGGTTACAATTAGAAATAGTGCTATTTATAAAATCGAGTTAGGTTAAAATGGTATTAGTGTTAGGGTTATAGTCAGGATTACAATTATAATTTATTATTAGTTTTAGAATAAGGGTTAGTGTTAGGGTTAGAGATAGAATTAGAGTTAGGGTTTGAGTTACAATTATTGAGTGTTAGGGTTAGGGTTAAAGTAAGAGTAAGAGTAAGCATTAGGATTAGGGTTATAATTAGAATTAGTGTTAGTTTTCTAGAATTAGGGCAAGGGTTAAAATAGGGTTACCTTTGAAAATGGTTCAATTAGAGTTCAATTAGGGTTGAGGTTATGTTATAATTAAGGTTCTTGATTAGGGTTTAATTAGGGTTAGGATTATAGTTACAAGATAAAGCTTTGGGTAAAGGTTAGTTTTAGGGTTAGGGTTAAGCTTAGGACTCAACTAGGGTAAGGGTTAAGGTTCAATTAAGGTTAGGCACAATTAAAGTTAGTTTTAATGTTAATGCTAAGTTAGAGTAAGGATTCAATTAGAGTTATATTTTAATTAGGGTTAGGGTTACAGTTAGGGTTCATTTAGTGGTATAGTTAGATATGAGGTTTCTATTACAATTAGGTTAGGGATAGGTTTAAGATTGTAATTCAATTAGGGTTAGGGATCAATTAGGGGTAGGGTTCAATTAAAGTTAGAGTTCAATTAGGATTAAATTTTAATAGGGTTAGAGTTGAGGTTAGGGTTTTCATTCAATTAGGGTTAGATTTAGGGTTATATTTCTATTAGGGTTAGGGTTAGGATTAAGATTATGAATTACAAGTTAATATCAAGGTTAGTGTTGTAGTTAGAATTAGGGTTCAATTGGTGTACGGTTAGTGTTAAGGTTCTAAGGTAAAGCTTCTTAGGGTTAGGGTTGGGGTTAAAATTAAATTAGGATTAGGGCTAGGGTTATAATTTTGGTAAGAGTTAACATTCAATCAAGATTTAATTAGGGTTATGATTAAGGTTCTTATTTAGTTAGGGTTAGGGTTCAACTAAGGTTATGATAAGATTCAATTACAATTAGGGTTAAAGTTAGGTTAGTGTTAGGGTTTAATTAGAGTTAGGGTCAGGGCAGAGGGAGAGCAATCAGAGGGACCTCGTCTAGAGGTAGAGATGGAGGTAGCTAGGGAGGAGGATGTGGTCATGGGAGAAGAGGAGCTGGATGTCGGTGGGGAGGAGGATAAGGGAGAGATGAGGAGATGGATGGTGCAGAGAGGCAGATCAAAGAGTAGATGGTGAAGGGTGAGGAGGTTCTAGTTGGTAGACCACCATAGCCTTAAGATGTGATAGTTGATCAATGACTAACATATATGCAAAGCCAGTTGGCCTCACCTAGATCAAGACACTAGAGGTAGAGTTGGAGGTTACCAGGGTGGAGAGGGATTAGGCATTGGTGAGGTGCAATAGTGGTGCTCTCAATTTGCAGAATTGTGTGTTGGGCTTGTGGGAGAGGAGGCAAGAGAGCTGGAAAGGGTGAGTGCTAGCCAAGCGCACTACAAGATACTGTATGAGAGAGTCATGCTAGCAGAGAAATGAGAGCCAAGTTTCACCTAGTCTTGGAGTGATACAAGTAGTGGCTCAAGGAGAAGCAACATGAGCCAAAGCAGTGTGAGCCCGTATGCGTCATCTGGATAGTCATCGAGACACAAGTCATCACATAACCATAAGCACTCATCAGGGCATAGATCCAGTCATAGCCATATGCCATCATTAGGGCACAAGTCACATCATAGCTGACCATCTGCCATGGTACCTGAGTCATCACAAAGCCAGCCTCTCATATTCGAGCAAAGACCATCAGCTCCCGAGAGAGAGCATTAGTGACCCTATCCCTCACCCCGAGGGGATGAGGAGAGTACCAGCTAGGGAATATTTCATGTTACTGTCACTATGTTGAGACACTTTATATATTGACCATCGAGCCTATGAGCTCTATTCTTGGGATTCCTCAAGGCTCTATCTTGTGAGATTGTTTTGAGATTATTATATATGATGCAGTTTTGGTGCAGGCTCTATGCTATGTGTTGTGTTATGATGCATTATGATTTTATTATGTTCATGTGATGTGATCTATGTTATGATTCCTATGATGATGCATTATATTTTATGTGATGTATGCATTTATGATGGTCATATATGATGAGATTCCTTAGTACCAATGATGATGCTACTTTATGTATGATGGTTACTTAATGATGATGATGATAATTTCTTATATATGAATAATGTTTTTTACACTAATGGATGCCATGCTTATGATTATGAATGCGTTGATGTATGATCATGTATGTATGAATTATGTGATATATGATGCTTTATGTTATGATCTTGAATTTGTATGCAATAATGATATGGATAATGTATGAAAAATGTTTAATGTGCTTATATTTTATGTTAATACAAATGAATTGATGCAAATGATGTATTTATGCTAGAGATGTAAATGAAAATATGTGAATGGAAATGTATAATGTGCTAATGCAATTTCTATAGGTGAGCATGTATGTAATTATATTTTTTTGTATGTCATAGGATATCATCATGGGATGGAAGAAGAGATATTACTAGAAAAAAGGAGATGGATGTTAGTGCAGAGAAAGAATCCTTCAATATACTACCAAAGTATTAATAGGTGTTGCTTTAATCATCATTGGGAGGATTATTGTAATGGCCAACAAACACCATGACATGACATAAATCAATGGTGTGCAAGGTCGTGCCATCACATAAAACAAACATTCGTAGACAATGATGATTATGACTCATACGAGGAACTCAGTTTCCCCAGTCTTTTTGTCACAACCAACCACAAAAAAGAAAGACAAGCCATGAAACGTCGTTGCTCCTCTAAATCCCAGCTCCTCTAAATCCCATGTAGGAAATCCTCAAGGAACTAGTAGCATGAAAGTTTGGAAAGATAAGACAATCATCATGATACATCGTTGGTTCTCTAAATCCTAATGTCAAGACATCCTCAAGGAACTAGTAGCATGACGAAACATCAAATGAGAATTGTGACAAGATTAAAGATAGTGTTTGCCAAAGTTTTTGCCAAGTATGTTCAAATGTCAAGTGTATTGATGTCGAGATGTCAAGTTTGATGAAGCCTAGGTTTATGTTGAGTAGGCTAATGTGTGACAAATGTCAGGTAATGCCAAATTCAGGAAGGACACATCCTGAATGATGTTGATGTTGAGAGGACCGGTCCTCAAATGACAAGAGAATCCCTCAAAATTCTAGATGACAGTGTCGATGCTTAGGAAAGACATATATTAAAGCATAAATAAATGACACAGATTGTTCTTCAGAAAGACATCTGAAGAATAACCAAGAGTTGACAAGTTGACTTGTTATGATTATTTGACCAAGGTTGACTAGATGATGGAATTGACCACATGCCAATGTTGACATGCCAATTTAGTTGAAATGCCAATTAGATGATTGCCAAAGTTTGTGTAAGAGTTTCCTAATTTAGGACATTCACGAGAAAAGGACAATTGACTCAATAGACCCTAAGGGACCGAACCTAGGGGGCCTCAGAGGCACATCAATGATGGCCTTGCCTACGTCATACACTCAGAGACCATGTAGTTCGATAGAGATAGGATTGACATATTGAAGACGAACCGACATGTTTTCACATGACTCGACGAACCCTAAGGGACTGGACCTAGGGGGCCTCAGGGGCACATCGATGATGGCCTTGCCTACGTAGCAAATGCGTAGAAACCTCGTAGTTCAACACAACTTGACTTGGTCTCATTTGAAAAAAGACTGAGTTATGATTTTATTTGGACAACCTAAAAGGACTAACCTAATGCCTTGGGGCTCATTTAAGATGAGCCTTGCCTACGTAGCAAATGTGCAGAGGCAACATAGTTCGATTGTTCTAACTATGACTTGACTTTGATTGATTATGACTCTGTTTTTGTGATTTTTGCAAGTTACTTGGATGTTTTTTGTGTTTTTCAATTTTTTAAATATTTTTTTAGGACATTTTATGATTTTTATGGATTTTTTTAAGGACATTTTACAAATTTTTATGGATTTTTTAAGGATATTTTACAATTTTTATGGATTTTTTTCAGGACATCTTACAATTTACGGGACCATGTGCAAGACCCACTGTAGTCAAGTGATAAAGGTGTTTCCCCCAGTCAGGTCTAGGATGAGCTAAGTTGAATGAGGTGGAAAAGGATGTGCTCGGGATGAAAGGTGGAGGATATGCGAGACATGATGTCAACCGTTGTCAGCCATGGAAAGAAATAGTAGGACTTTATGATGAATGTCATGAGGGTTTCAGAAGATCGAGCATTTAGTATGGACAAAGGTAGATGGAGTGATAATAGATGGAAAAGAAAAGATTATCTATGCATGGTGCCTGTTTGCTAGGTTTTCACCATGGTACTTATCTAAAGCGCCACCAAAGTGGTTTTCACTATTGGACAGATTATTTTTTCTTTACTATTTTTGATATTTTCTGATTTTTTTGGTGTCACCAATATGCTTGTTTACCAGGTTTTCATCAGGGTGACAATTTTTTTGGTATTTTTGTAGTGGTTAGCTAAGCTCTCTGATGCTATGTGTAGATGAAAACTATTAATGGGTTCTTTCAATTGTTCTCCGTCAAGAGTAGCTAACTAGTAAGCGCCAGAACTACATGTGGTAGTGATGATGTAAGGACCCAACCAATTAGGCTCAAACTTTTTGGGCTTCTCATGGTCAACTTGATTCTTTGGATTTTGCATCAAGACCAAGTTGCCAATGTCAAACTTTCAGACCATAACTCTTTTGTTGTAAATTTGGAAAATGCGATTCTAATAATTGTTGGTATTCATTGTTATCAATCAATCCCTTCATGGAGACCCTTAAGGACGAGATTTCAACCTCAATGGGCAGGATAGCTTCAGATCCAAAGACGAAAGCGAATGGGGTGGCGCTAGTAGGTGTGCAGATGTTGGTGCAGTAAGCCCATGGAGTGGGATTAAGTTGGAGATGCCAGTCACGTCGAACGTCATTAATAGTATTCTTAAGAATCTTAATGATTGTCTTGTTAGATGCCTTAGTTTGACCATTACCTTATGGATAATAGGGTGTGGAGAAATGATGCTGAATATGGAAGTGCTCACAAATCTCACAGACATCCTAATTTTTGAAAGGACGACCATTGTTTGTGATGATGGATTGGGGAACACCATACCGATAGATGATGTAGTTAAGGATGAATTTGGAAATTTTCTTATTGGTTATGTTGGTGAGGGGAATGGATTCTATCCATTTAGAGAAATATTCGGTGATGGTGATAATGAACTTGTGGCCATTGGATGAAGTTGGATGGATTTTACCTACAAGGTTGAGTCCCCATTGTGCGAAGGGCCAAGGAGGAGTGATTGGTCAAAGTTCTTGTGTGGGCGCATGAATGAGATCACTGTGCACCTAACATTGATGACATGTTCTCACGAACTGAAGGGCATCTTTTTCCATGGTTGGCCAATAGTACCCAAGTCTCATAACTTTCTTGGCTAAGGTTGGACCACTCGAATGAGATTTTCATATACCCTCATGCACCTCACGTAAGGTTTTTTGTGCTTCATCTATGTCGAGACATCGAAGAAGGGTATTGTCAAAGCTTTGTCTATATAGGGTGTCACAGATGATGGTATAATGCGCGGATTTGTGAATAAAGGACTTGCGTTGGTTACTGGAAAGGTTTGGCGGGAGAGTCTAGGAATGGAGGTAATCATATATGTCTTGGTACCAAGGGGAATTAGAACCAATGAGCTCGCAAACCATTTTGGACTTAGGAATATCATAAGTGGGAACCAACAGTTGTTCCACTAAGAACTCAAATTGTGACACATTACTAGGAATATCTGAGAGAGATCCAATCATGGCCATAGCATTCGCTGCTTTGTTTTGTGCTCAGGGAACTTTCTCAAAAGAAATCATATGGAAATATGACAGGATACTATCCACCATGCATTTATACGACATCAAATTCTTATCCTTGGCATCGTACTCATCGTTGAATTGGTTGATAACTAACTGAGAATCTCCAAAGATTAGGAGTTCTTTTATTTTCCACTTGATGGCCATTTGAAGTTCTGTTCTGAGTGCTTCATATTCAACAACATTATTAGTGCATGGGAAGGCGATTTGGAATGACTTAGGAATAGAATCTCCTTGTGGTGTGATGCATAATATGCATGCTCTTGAGCCATGACCTATATGGGATAGATCAAAATAGAGTTTCCAAGGTAATTTAGGGCCTACATGAAAGATGGATTCGTTTGGGAAGCCTGCTACCAAAGAGTTATCATCTTGTATGGGTGCATCAGTGAGTTGATCTGCTATGACCTATCCTTTTATTGCTTTGCGTTCCACATATTGTATGTCATATTCACTAAATATCATGACCCATTTTTCCAATCATCTTGTTAATGTTGCTCGACTGAGGAGATACTTCAATGGATCTATCTTAGCCATTGATTGTGTTTTATGTTTCAACATATAATGCCTCAATTTATGAGTGGCAAAGACAACTGCGAGACATGCACGTTCAATGGGAGTGTAGTTGAGTTCATATCCTACCAAGGTGCGGTTGAGGTAATATATGGCTCTTTCTTTCTCATCATGGTCATTCTGTGCAAGTAATGCCCCCAGTGCAGAAGTGGTTGCCGAAATGTACAAGATTCTAGAGGTTTTCCATCAATGGGTGGCATTAGGATTGGTGGTGTCAGAAGATAGTGTTTAATTTTTTGAAAAGTCGCTTGACACTTATTGGTCCACACAATGTGAATTCCCTTGCGTAGCAGATATTGGAACGGTTGACATTTATTAGCTAACTGTGCAATGAAACATCAGATGGACTCTAATCTTCCTTGTAATGTTCTGAGCTCACTGATTCCTTTCAGTGGAGGCATGTCCAAGATTGCTTTTACTTTGGCTGGGTCAACTTTGATGCCCTGATGAGAAACTATGTACCGCAGGAGTTTACCCGAAGTCACACTGAAAACACACTTCTTAGGGTTGAGACAGACCTTATACTCTTTCGGCCTTTTAAATATTTTATCCAACACTTTTAGGTGATCATGGCATGTTAAGGAATTTTCCAGGAGATCATCAATGGAGAATTCTATCACTGTGTACATGAGATCATGAAATATTGTGGCCATAGCCCATTGATAGGTAGAACCTGCGTTCTTCAGGCCAAAAGGCATAACATTCCAATAGTATGTACCCTAGGGACAAGTGAATGTTGTTTTTTGTTGATCTTTTGGGGTGATGCAAATTTGATTGTATCCCAAGAAACCATCCATGAGGGACAACATCTCATATCCTATTGTGAGATCCACTATGATGTCTATATTTGGAAGTGGAAAATCAGCTTTTAGACATTCCTTGTTCAAATCCCAAAAGTCTATGCAAATACGTATTTGACCATTCGGTTTGGTGACAGGTACGAGGTTTGATATCTAATCGGCATAATCTATCGATATTATGATCCCCACATCTAATAACTTTTTGAGTTCGAATTTGACTAGCAAGGCAATCTGTGGGTGCATCTTTTGTAGTTTTTGTTTGACTGGTTTTGTGTCTAGAAGTAGGGGTAGGTGAAGCAAAACTAATGTCAGATCTAATCCTAGCATATCGGCATAGGACCATGCGAAGTTGATCTTGCATTCTAAGAAGAACTCTTGAAACTCATGCTTTTCCTCTTCTGTCAATGAGGCTACAAAGAGAATCATTTTGGGATTTTCAGGTGTGGCTATATTGAATTCTATGGTATCTTCAATGAGCACGGTTGATTTCTCTTGGGTAATAGGAAGAAATTCCAATCCTCCATCCTTGGCCACCTCAGAGAGGTTTTCACCCTCGGATACATCCTTTATTTTTAATTTTGTGTTGTCATAAGGCAACTTGCGGTTTTCACCTAAAGATGTGTCTTTTCTTGTTTTATTTTTATTACTTTTGCAACTAGAGGACTGAACAATCTCCTTGAAGTATGCTATAGAATCAAGATCTATAGTGAATCTAGCTTTATGGTCCCCACTCGGTATTCTTCCATGGAGTCCCATGAATTCAGAAATAGCCTCATCATTCTCAAAAGTTTCCATGATAGGGAGTCCTATTGGTCCCAATCAACGAGCTATGGGTATATAAGGGAGATGCCATCATCAGTATTGGTGAAAGGTGGAGATGATGCTGAAAGCATGCAAATTGAGGCTGCAAGGGTGAAGACGAAAGTGTCCTCAAAGTCCCAAGAGGATTCCATCCAATTGTCATCTTCATTAGACTCAGGAAAATTGGACTCATGGTCAAAATAGGGGACAAACGAGTTGGAATCATGGTTAATAGGGTCAGGTGGTGGTTTAGGTTCATCATCATCATGAGGCCAAAATATTTTTACCCAGTCTTCTCTTTTCATTTGGATTTTAGGAGGTTCTTTAGAAAGTTCAACGTTAAACATTTGTTTGAATTTTTTATTGAAAGAAGGCTTACTCGATTCTCGGAACATTTCATCAAGCTCATAGTCACTCAGGGCTCTTTCAAAACCATATTCCCGCTCGTGCAAGTTAGTCTCGGTATGGGAGTCCTCGATTATCTTGACACTTTCCAAAGAATTTATGCCCTCACCCGAAAGTACATGGGTACGTGGACCATCAATCTTGATTGGCTCAAACCCTAACCCCAGATTCTTTGGTTTTCTAGATGGCATTATGGGTTCTCTTCTTCTAGTCTTGTTTATACCAAGGCCACTAGTTCCATCATAGCCCTTTGGCTTCATCATCTTATAGCCTTTTCCATATTGTTGTACTGGTAATGGAGGTAGGTCTTCCATGTATTTGTAAATCCAGGCCGATATATCTTCAATATCCTCTTTATTTAGCTCTCCCCAATTTGTGAAAGTCATTGTAGGACAAACATTAAAGACCTCTTTGGTCTCTAGTTTGAAACAAGGCCTACCATAAGACTTTGGAGACTTGGGTATCTTGATGATATAATAGACAGTGTTTAATTTGTACTCACCACAACCTTTGTCCTGGATCTTGATGTTTGGGTCAACACTTGGGATGGTGGAAGTGGATGGTACGGTGGAAGTCGAAGGAGTGGACGTGGATGACTTGGTCAGTGTAGATGGATCGATGTATTTGGAAAAAGTGGACATTGAAGCTTCACGATTAATAGGAACTTGGTGTTCAGAAATTCCCCTCAAGTTGGTGCAATATCGAAAGGGATCAGGATCACCAGGTATGGTAATCTCAGTGCCATCGAAAGGAAACTTCAAACATTGGTGATAGGTGGACAGTACAACCTTCAATGCATGAATCCAAGGTCGACCAAGTAGGATATTCTAAGGTAACTCAAGATCCAGGACCTAACATGTGGTGTCTATAATTATTGGCCCAACACGAATGGGGAGTATGATAATTCCCTTAGAAGAATGCTCCTCATCATTGTATGCTTTTATGACTATGATTTTGGTGGCATTTACACATGCATTAGAGAAGCCTAATGCCTTGACCAATTTTAAGGAGCATATGTTCAATCCTGCTCTGCCATCTACTAGGATTCATCTAAATTTGTGTTTGTGGATGAAGACTTCAATATGTAATGCATCATTATGAGATGGTTTAGGTGAGGAGTAATCTTGGTTTGAAAAGGTGACATGATGGGAAGTAGTCAAATATCCAAACATAGCTTCAAAGTGGTTGACATCAATGTCGGTAGGAACAAAATAATCTTTTAAAGCCTTATCAAGGATAGCTTTATGTGCGGGCAAGATGCAAAATATTTCAAGTATGGAAATTTGTGTGGGAGTTTTACCTAATTGGTCAACTAGGTTGAATTTTCCTTTAGGTTGCGACTATTTTGCAGACAGACTAGGTATCGTGATCTTGCCTCAATGAGTGGTGACATTACACTTCAAAGTCTTTTTAATTGTGATGGTATTAACATGTTCATCAGTAGATCGAAGGTGATTAATTATAGGTCCACTTCAGTAGTCAAAGGCAGTACGAGTGTAGTTGGCTTTGTTGTTAGTCTTTTGAATTGACGAAGAGGGATTACCTGAACCATGATCTTGAAATGAATTTTTGTGAATGGTATGGTCTGAGTTAGAAGAAAATTGTTGAACTTCTATTTCAATGACACGACTTTCAATAAGGTCTTGTATGAGATTTCTTAACTATCTACAGGATGAGGTTTTATGTCCTTTTATTCGATGATAATCACAAAAGTCATTATCATCCCACCATGATGGTTTGAATTTCCTTGGGTCATACAGTTTAGGGTCTTGCAGTGTTATGACATTAGACTGGATGAGCTTCTTTAGGACAACTTCAACTGGTTCTCCCAAGGGGGTGTATGTGCGTCTTTTGGGAAATTTTCATGTTTGTTGTTGTTATCCTTGGTCTTGATTGTTTTGAATGGAATTTGCTATAGGTGTTGGGGTAGTCAAAGGAGCATTTTGCAATTGAGATCCCCTAAGTGTGATTGCATGACCTGTTGTATTTACTACTTTAGCATCAACAACACCATCATTGGTAATATGTTTGTTTTTGACCCAATAGTTGTTCTTATCATTAGTTGGGTTTGTGTTTATGTTCTTGCTGGCATATTTAAGTTCACCTTTTGCAATGAGAGCTTTTTCAAGGTGAACTCCCTTTTCAACAAGGTCTGTGAAGGTAGTGAAACAATGGACTTGCAAGTTGTATTTCAATGGTCCAACAAGATTTTGAACAAACATGTGTACTTTCTCCTTTTTGGGTATCTCAATGGGACATCGACTTGCTAGACCTCGCCATCTTTGGAAGAACGTAATGAATGTTTCACCAGTTTCTTCTTGGGTGGTCTTACATAATGTGGAAATACTAATGTTAGTGTCAATGTTGTGGGCATAATTTTCCACAAATTTATTGGTGAGTTCATCCCATGATTTTATCCCTTTGGGAAAGAGTGCAAACCAATCAAGTGCAGGACCTGTGATACTTCTAGGAAAGAGTTTCATCAAATAAGTGTGTTCGTATGCGACATCTACACAATTGGTCATGAATTCTCTTATATGCTCAATGGGATTGGTCTTTCCTTTGTATTTGGAAAAATTAGGTACCACATATCCTAGAGGGAATGGTGGCATGTGTAAGCTTGTGTCGAATGGATATGGACATAAATCAAAGGATGTGTGGGTATTCCTGTTTGATAATTACATGTCCTCCACTTGTTTTTGTAAGGCAACAGGTTGGGTCATTAGTGCATCTACTATAGGATTGTTGGTGGCGTCACACATGCTAGTAATTTGTATCCCACGGGTTCCCATTTCTTGTGATGGTATGTTTTGATTTGGAATGTATTGATGTTGGGAATATTGCACATTTTGAGTTGGGATTTGTTGGTGTTGATCATTTTGAGTGGAAATTTGTTGCTGTGTATGAATATGGGATGTGTGTGTGGGAATATGTGTTCCAGCAATGTTAAATTGTATTTGAGGAATTTTTTTCCCTTGAATGTTTTGATGACCAAGTGGATTCATGTGTTGTGTCACTTGGTTTCCTTGTCCAAAATGATAAATATGGCCATGTGGGAAATTTGTGTTTTGCCTTTGGTGACCACTAGTGTTGGTATTGACTTGGGTGCCTTGTGATGAGGTATTGACATTGGGTTGAGATCCTTGAATGATAATTCATCTTTTGTTTCTCCCAAAAGGGTTTGATGAGGTTGTCCCCATAGCATTGGATGAGGATCGAAATGTAAACCCAATAGTTTGTGACACAATTGTCGATATTTGTGGCATTGATTGTGATATGGTTTGCACTATGGTTGATGTCTCCAAAGTAGATATTATGTTGATTGTATTGGTTGTGTTTTGAGTTATTGCACCAATGGAGGTAGTGTTGATTTTGTTTGTGGCATTTTGAGTTGTTGCGCCAATGGAGGTATTGCTAGCATTATGGGGTGGTGTTGAATGAGGTTGACTAGTTTGTGTGCCATGGTTAGGTGATGCTTCTCTCAAGGTATTAACATCAAATCCTCATGGAAATTTAGCTCCTCCATGTAGAAGAATGGCTAAATATCATTTTGAATCTTGTAAGAGCAATTCTTCTACAAAGGAAGCCACATCATGGTTTTGGGTAGTAGCCTCTACGTCTTCCATGTACACTTGTCCATTTTCATCTCTACGCATGAATTGTTCAAAGGGATTGTTGCGTGATGAAGATACAATGCTCGTGTCACTAAAATGATTGTTAGACGTTGTCCCAATGTTGGTGTTGTTGTGAATGGTGTTTAAGTTCATGCCATGAGGATAGTTGTAAGGATTGTTTCCTTGTCCAAAGGGATCCATTTCTCTTCTCTTTCTTTGTAGTCTAGTTTCAAACATTTAAGATTTGCTCAAATAAATGAGGGATAATGTGAATGACAACTAAGTCTATGTATGAGAATGATATGACACTATATCTATGTTTTTTGGATTTTTGGTTATAAGGAGACAATGCTAGTGCAACTATGTTTTTGGTCTTTTTGGAATAAGGAGTGCAATAATGTATGATGCAAGGTGACAATGTTGTCTAAAGAGAAGGTTCAATGCAAAGTGATAGTGAGGACTAAAAGGAATGACAAATGATGGAAGACTAAAGTATTTTGGGGGATGTTATGACAATGCAAATGCAAGAAAACTCTAAAATGTAATCACTTTGGGAGATTTTTAGAAGAGGTTGACTAACCATCCAAGGTTTGACCAATGTTTCAATTTTGATTGTCAAAGGAATTTTTGTAAGACCAAGTGAAATGACAGTGACAAAGTGAGTTTCCCAAACTAGACTTATGAGTTGGAAATATCTCACATAAAATGACAAAGACTAAAGGAGTGAATTTTGACTTGGTCCAATGACAATCTACTTTTGGAGGCAATGGTTTCACAAAGTATGAAAAGTTTTCCTATTCTAAAGTCTGCAAAATGAAGACCTAAGAGTTTGTCTATGCTGAAAATGATTGCGGATCCTAGGATGCAACTAGAATTTGTAATGGTAAACCTATGGTAAAAGATAAATTCCAACTAAAGGTGTAAAGATGGACAATTTAGAAAATATTTTTTGGTTTTTGGATAGAGACCACTAAGAAAAGATGTTTAGAAATAGATTCAAAATGTTTGATTTTGGACTAGGACAGTAGCAATCATTTTCCTAAGTGATAGGTAGATGCAGTGTTTCAGATAGCAGTTGCATTGCAGTTTTATTAGATGCGTTGTTTCAGACAATGAATGCAGTTCACTAAGTCAGATGTGTTGTTTTGTGTATTAGATGCATTTCAGTACAATCACATGCCTATTACAGAGTCTCAGGTGTGTTGTAGTTTGAACAAGGTATGGTTTTCTTGCAATTTTGACAAATTTGTGAAGTTGTTTCAGTTTGACTGTGATTTTCTAGATTTGTAAAAGGTATTTTATGTGTTCATTGAATCAACACATTTGGAAAACAGATGATTTTGTCTTGAATTTTTGGAGACAAGCACATTGAAGATAGGCACAAACCCTATGGATGACAAGGACTATATTCACTAGATTACCACTTGGATTAACTAACCATGCTTATTCTTAGTGGATGACTTAGAAGTTTGGCCACATTGGCTCCCCTCCATGACACTCACTTCTCTGGGTCAACCAAGCTTCAAGTTCTCATGAATTTCCCGTGACAAACTCTCCATCTCTACTAAGAACCGCGAGTATGTGGGATGGCTTGGGAATGACCGTTCCTGCACCAATGAATAGAAAAGGATTTTGGAAATCTACACAAATGGGTTTTAGTGAATACTTAGGGACATGGAACCTCGCGAGCATCCAACAAGCCACTCAAGACTTTAATCACTCTACTAGGGGCTCTTATACCGTTAAAAGAATAGGTAGGTACCCTGTTTCGAATGGCATTGCACAACTAAGGCCTACATACCATGAGGACTTGATGGTTTAGTCTTATCCTTTTATATACTGGCCCAAGAGAAAAAATAGTTAGAGTTTTTCCCTCTTTCGAGACAGGCCCCTCTAAGGTTAAACAAATTCGAATTGAAAACTTTGTTTTTGTTCATCCAAGATCGCACTAAGACACGAGGAGATTGCATACACAAAGCTTTCAATCCACACTCACAAGATTGTTCATTTTAATGTCCAAATACAAATATGTGGGTGGCAAAGCAACAACCACTAAGTGTTTTTGATTCTTAGGATCACAACAAGGTGCAAGAGAAGTGTATACACACTAAGGAGTTATCACCACACCACAAGACACCTCAAACACTTGTACATTTTAGCCCAACTTATTATGAGAGAAGCAAAATTTTTTTTAGGCCAATGCTCTGAGAATGCAAGTAAATTTTTAATCTTGATGAGTGTAGATGCAAGTTGTGTTCATTTTAAATCCCATGAGTGTGATATGCAAGTTGTAATTGTGGTTGTTTGTTTGTTTGTTGCTTTAGAATTGAAAAAAAAGATTTGTAAAATTAACAACAAAACAAGGGTTAGTATCTCCTTCTAGCTTGCCACATGCTACCAACAAAAGATCAATAACCAAAAAGCCCTAACTTACTAAAACTGAAAAGAGAAAATTGGAAAATGTTGTAAAAAACCAAGAGTAAACTTGCAACAGGTAGATGCATCTCTCTGCCTATCAAATGTGGCTCAACACGGATGTGTTGTTCGGGCTGTTAGATGCGCTGCAACACATCAAATGCGTCTTTGTGAAGGTCAAATGCGTCTCAATTTTTTTAGATGCATTGTTCCTGAACACAGGTGCGTCGCGACACATCAAATGCGACTCAGAAAATGGCATTTGTGGCAATCCATACATGTACTTGCAAAAAATGATTAAAAAAACCATACGGAAACTACAAAATATGTACTTCACGCCGGGTTCACCAATGTAACTAAGGTTAAGATCTAAGCTAGCGTTAAATAAAATGCATAAAACAAACCCTAGCTACACAAGGAAGCACAAAGGAGAAAAATAACATAAAAAGATTTTTTTTTTTTCACCAAATAGCCTTCATGCCCTCCATGATGAACCTTCATTTCCCTTATCTATTTGCTATAAAATGATATTTTCCCTCAAATTTTAAGGAGCAACAAAGACCTATGACAAAAACTCAAGCAAATATTGAAGGATTTGACTCAAAATTGCAAGTGTACTTAGAAATTGCAAGCATGAAGAAATATGCAAACATGAAGTGTGCAAGTATGAAGTCAAGAGATGTCCAAATGAGGTTGACATTGCCTTTTTATAGAAAAGTCAATTTTGGATAAATGGTTAGGATTGAAAGTTTGACAAAGCCGTAAGATCAAAGGTTGAAATTGCATGTGACAACTAGCAATTAGGGTTAGGGAAAAGTTTGAAATATATGGTTGAGATTTTATTTAAATCAAAGGTCAAGAATGCATGTGACAAGAAGATATTGGGCACGAAAAATGAAGCTATTGGAGAATCAAATAATTTTAATTATTTGATTCAAGAGGTGATGTTGGCCTTTTGAATTAAAAATTAATTTAATTCAAGAGTGGTGAGGTCATACAACAATAAATAATTATTTCAAATTATTTACTTGGTGGGAAAATAAAAAGTGGGGAGTTTAAATAAATGACTTTATTTAAATTAGAAGAAAAATCAATAAGATAATTAAATAGTTAATAATAATTATTTAATTATGGAGAAAATGGACAAGGTGGACAATAATTAAATAAATCATAGGAATTTATTTAATTATAAGAAGATATAAGGAATTAATGACATTTAAATAAATATATAAATTTAGGAATTTATTTAATTATAGACATAAAAAAGTAATAACATATTTAAATAAAATAAATGTAATTTATTCATTTAAATAATGAGGAATAAAACATGTGAATTTAATCTTAATTCTATCTCTAGCCCTAACCGTAACCGTAATTCTATCTATATGCCTAACCTAACCCCTAGTTGTAATTCTATATCTAACCCTAAACCTAACAATGAATAGAAGGATATCTCTAATTCTAACCCTAACCCTACTCATAAAGCTTACCCCAACCCTAACCCTAATAATTGTTTCTTCCATGTCACACTACGAATGCTACTAGTATATATATATTTTTAATAATATATATAAAAAACGCCAAGAGATATCTTTTACTCTCGACGTGTATTATTAAAAAATACAACTCTATATTATTAAAAAATATATATATGCTAGCAAATAAAACAAATAAAATACAACTCTATATATATATAGATTCAAAAATATAAAATATAAAATATATTTATATCCCTTACATATAAATACAAAGAAATCACACTTTTTTATTTCAACAGTAATTTTAACTTATATTATATTAATCCAAATAACATTTAAAAAAACCAAATAAATATAATAAAAATGTATTTCACAACAAATGCTAATATCTCCCTTGAATTTTAAAAATATATATAACCTATGTAATATTATATAGAAATTTTCATGCGTAATTTAATTCAAAAAAGAGTGGAAATACTTTATTGCACATTACCTTGTGGGAAAGTGAAGATAAAATTACCAAATTATATCCTCTTGAGCCGATCCCTGGTTGGCTTTTCTACGTACTGTGAGTCTCACGCACATCGCCTCAAAAATCTTTACGACATGGAAATATAAACAAATAAATTATTCCAAAAGCGTATTTTAAAGATGGTACTGACGCCATTGCCACTCCGCCCGACATAATCGCAAAATCTTACGTGCTGTGATTCTCATTTAATCTTCGAGAGAAAATTTAGAGTTCACTGCAGTATAAAATCGGGAAAATGTAAGGTTCAACGGTGTTGGGGCTCGCTCCCGTTAAAATGACCAAAAAAAAATGTGACGGATGGGTTAATTTCAATTGTCTTGCATCCTTGTCCTCAATTTATAACACTTGATTTTAAAAAGCAGATCATTTTGATTTTAAAAAGCAGATCATTTTTGTCTTGCATTTTTGTCTTCAATTTATAACACAGATTAAAAGCAAGTCGCCCATTTCATATAAAGAACATTTTCATAAAAATACATTGTATTTTGATTTTTAATTAATTAATTTGTAAATACAATTAAATATGCATTTTTGTTCTGGATAGACTATTAGATAGTATGTCAAAGAATTATACTCTAAATATGTTGTCCCTAAACATTTTGATATGGTATCCTTGTTCCACATACATGCATGTCTGAGATTTGCAATGCTACTGTTAACTATGACAGAAAAAGTATTAAATTATCTGACCTGTGAATGTAAGTGCTGTGTTTTTATGTCTCTCTGCTTTTTATAAAAAATTGCACACTAGGAAGTACTAATTTATTATCTGATTTGTGTATATGAGTGTATTTAAATTATTATCTGACCTGTGGATATAAATGGGTTATGTTGTGCAAAAACCTAAGAAAATGCATTCCCCTGTCTCCTCCAAAACCACGTTGATTATTATCATTAAATGTGAAAATCTTTTATTATACTACTGGTTAACTTTTTTTATCAATTTATAATGATTATGTGTTGAAAACCTGCAAATATTAAGTTGATTATTATCATTAAATGTGAAAATCTTTTATTATACAACTGATTTTAACTTTTTTTATCAATTTATAATGATTATGTGTTGAAACCCTGCAAATACAGTGGGCATAAAGTAAACTGCCAGTCCAAAGTTTTTATGGAAAAAACTGCAGGTATAAAGACCCTGTACACTTCCCAATTCCTAATTACAAAAATAAATCACCATTGCATTCTTATTATATATAGAAGATAAACACATCATACATACAATCCCCAGTACGCTTCAATCCAAAAGATGGTAGATAGACGTAGCTACACACAACTTAACATAAGATAAAACCAGCCAAAAAAACCAGTTGCTTTTCAATGCCCTTTTTCTTCCTCTTTCTGGTGTCCAGGAAGCTTTTCTTTGATCTTATCCATCAAACCCTTCTTTTCGCCCTGTTCTTCAGCCTTGTCATGACCGTAATCTTCCTCTTTCTTTTCATGTCGTCCGGGAAGCTTTATCTTGTCTTTCAATCCACCCTTCTTTTTCTTCTTCTTCTCCCCATTCTCATCTTCTTCCTCGTCGCTAGACTGTAAACAAGTTCATTTCATCAGATCCAAATGAAAAAACTACTGACATTATAGAAAGTTGAAGATAAAATGGAATGTATGATCTTTTTATGAGGAACAATGAAATTAATCTATTTTCAGTTAGAGAAAATGGAATGTTAAGGTAGAATGTACATTAAATAGATTTTACCTACAAAAAAACCGAGGTTGGTTGGAGAAAGAATGAAAAAATAAAATGTGTCCCATGAAATTGAATAGTTTACCAAAAGAATCTGTAACTCTACATTAATTAAACTTAGTTTATAAAGGAAAAGAGAAAAAAATAGAATGTACAGAGTAACCCTTGGTTTGTCAGTGAAGCCTCAAACGAAGCAAAACAAAACAGATCTAATTAATGATAGCAAAGATAAAACAGAATGCACATAGAATGTACAATTTTGAAAAATTTAGTGAGGTAAACCCTTGTTTGTTGAAAAAGTTAATCTGTTATACCACCAAGTACATATACATGAAGATCATATGAAGGATACGACAAAATAAAACTAAATTTGGTTTGAAAAGTTATAATAATATACAAAAGAAAGCTGGAAACCTTGATCTGTTGATGAGATTTAATGACGCTTCCAAAAACTAATCGAAAATCAAAGGCTTATTGCGCACAAAAACCCTACGCCATTGAAATTGAGACTATAACAGCTCAGACAAATTTGAGGTAATGGATACACCCCAAACCACAAGAGCTCCATAATAATCTACAGGCTAATAGAGGCAGTTCAGAAAGCTTGAAAAATACATTCAAATAGACCATCAAATAAACCTATTTCTGAAGAGAGGACTCGCTTATTTCATCAGATCTATGCAAGTAAACTTAGACTGAAGTCCATTGAGGAAGTCATATCCAACCAAAACTTACAGAGCTGGAAGAAGAGCTGTTGGAGCGATGCAGCTTAACAGTGTGCCCCCCTTCGTGTGTCTTCTTCTCACCTTCGCCATGGAACTTGCCCTCCTCCACGTGGCCATGAGACACAGGCGTAGGGTGAACCTCGCCGACCTGGTCATGAGACACAGGCGTAAGATGAGCCTCGCTTATGTGGCCATACACAGGGTGAGGCTCACCTACGCCTACGTGGCCATGAGATGCAGGCGTAGGGTGAGCCTCGCCTACTTGTCCATGAGAGGCAGGGGTAGGGTAGGCCTCACTTACGTGTCCCTGCTCATGCGGAGCTACACCTGCCACGTGTCCCTGCCCGTGTGGATCCACAGCACTGCCATGCTGCTGATGTGTCTCCTCTTCTTTCTTCTTCCCAAACAAGCCAAACAGCCCGCGATCTTGATGCTCTGGTGCGTTTTCCTCCGCCATTGCAAGAAAAAAGACTCGTCAAGAAATACAAGAAAATACAGGAATCTCAAAAGACGAAAAAGCTTTGAATAGCTGAGAAAGTTCGATGTAAAAATAGTTGGGAGCGAAGGCGAATTTATAGGACTTAGCGAACGACGCGCCTACGACGCGGCTTCCTGGGGCCGCCCGATCCATATTTGACTGACGCGTGGCTTTCATAAGTCGGTGAAAAAAATCTCAACGTCAGACGGATAAGACGTGGGTGGGCCCACCAACATAAAAGCTTTGTCGGCACTAAGGGGCCGTTGAAAGTTTTACAGAATAGATCGCCTTAATTGCGCAAAAATATCGGAAGGGGACGGTTTAAATGCACTCCAAGCGCTCTGGACGGAAGATAAAACATATACGTTTCGAAATTGGGAAACTACTAGAAGTACACATGACCCCACTTTGATCTTTGATTCATAAGTGGCCCTGCCTTTAACAATGAAAAATACTTGCTACCTATCCTTAAAGAGAAGGTGAGTCTTTTCCAAGGGCCATCAACTCTACTTAAAAAGGGCCTTACATTTTGTATAGACTTATTTTTGAGCCTTTTGAACTCAAAAATGAGGTCTATTTTATCCTAGGGGACAATCTTCAAAAAATTCCCTCCATAACCTTCACATAAAGAGAACCCACAAACATCCATTTTCCAAATCATCAAAAAACTCCATATCTACAAAGACTTCTAAAACCTCGAAATGCTTCATTCTTTTCTTATCCATTCACACCAAGGGTTAACAACTAGGAAGATGTCTTCTCTAATTACTTTACAAAAAAGTTCTAATATCAAATGAAAGAAAACTTTAAGCTTTTATATATATATATATATATATATATATATGAAGTCAAATGAAATCCCAAAAAGATCTATGTTGACATAACCTTATTTTAAACCAAACTCAATCTCTAATGTCTTAAAATTATTATTTTCTGTTTTAAAATTAAAACATAAAATTGAGAACACTTCCAACTATTTACCAAATTTAAAATATCTTCTACTAATCATTTAATCATATAAATTAATTTAAAATATAAATATTTTAATTGACTCTTTATTTATTAATAAAATTAAGACTTCTAATTATAAATCAAATCTTATTAAATTAAAGAAAAAACACTCTTAAAAAATAAGAAACCAAAATTTAAACCTATCTAAATGCCAATATTTAACCTCTTAAAAAATATATACATTAGGCATTTGATTATGACTCTACTCACACATCAAGATGTATCTTGGACAATATTTTATTAATTTAATTAAAAATAAAATTACAAGTTTTAATTAATTATATATATAGATTATATAGATTATATTGGTGTCCACACACATGCATGTCTGAGATTCGCAATAGTCCTGGTATCTATGACAGAAAGAGTATTAAATTATTATCTGACCTGTAAATATAAGTTCTGTCTTTTTATTTCTGTGTGCTTTTATAAAAATATTCACACTAATAAGTACTGATTTATTATCTGATTTGTCAATATGAGTGTGAATTAAATTATTATCTGACCTGCGAATATAAGTGGGTTATGTTTTGTCAAAACCTAAGAAAATGCATTCCCCTGTCTCCTCCAAAACCACCTTCATTTTACAAAGCTTTTTATTTCAGTTACTCAAAATTAAATTGATTATTATCATTAAATATGAATGCCTTTAATTATACTACTGGTTAACTTTTTTTTGTCAATTTATAATGATTATGTTCTGAAACCCTGCAAATACAGTGGGCATAAAGTAAACTGCCAGCCCAAAGTTTTTATGGAAAAACTGCAGGTATAAAAACCCTCTACACTTTCCACTTCCTCAACATTGCAATTACAAAAACACATCAACCATTGCATTCTTATTATATATAGAAGATAAACACACCATACAGACAATCCACAGTATGCTTCAAGCCAAAGATGGTAAATACTCGTAGCTACACACAACTTAAGATAAGATAAAAGCAGCCAAACAAAACACCAATTGCTTTTCAATGGCCTTTTTCTTCCTCTTTGATCTTATCCATCAAACCCTTCTTTTCGCCCTGTTCTTCAGCCTTGCCATGACCGTAATCTTCCTCTTTCTTCTCATGTCGTCCGGGAAGCTTTATCTTGTCTTTCAATCCACCCTTCTTTTTCTTCTTCTTCTCCCCATTCTCATCTTCTTCCTCGTCGCTAGACTGTAAACACATTGATTTCATCAGATCCAAATGAAAAAAATACTACTAACATTATAGAAAGTGGAAGATAAAATGGAATGTATGATCATTTTATGAAGAACAATGAAAGTAATCTATCTTCAGTTACAGAAAATGGAATGTCTTCGTGTGCCCTCCTTCGTGTGTCTTCTTCTCACCTTCACCATGGAACTTGCCCTCCTCCACGTGGCCATGAGACACAGGCGTAGGGTGAACCTCGCCTACGTGTCCATGAGAGACAGGGGTAGGGTGGGCCTCACTTACGTGTCCCTGCTCATGTGGAGCTACACCCGCCACGTGTCCCTGCCTGTGTGGATCCACAGCACTGCCCTGCTGCTGATGTGTCTCCTCTTCTTTCTTTTTCCCAAACAAGCCAAACAGCCCGCGATCTTGATGCTTTGGTGCATTTTCCTCCGCCATTGCAAGGAAAAAGAATTTACAAGAAATACAAGAAAATACAGGAATATCTCAATATACAGAATAGTTTTGAGTAGCCGAGAAAGTTGGATGTACAAATAGTTGGGAGCGAAGGCGAATTTATAGCATTGGGCAAACGACGCGGTTACGACGCGGCTTAGTGGTGCCACCTGATCCATTTCTGACTGACGCGTGGCTATCATAAGTCGGTAAAATAAATGTCAACATCACGCGGATAAGACGTGGGTGGGCCCATCAGAATAAAGCATTTTCTGCCAATACGGGGTCGTTAAAAAGCTTTACCAAATAGATTGCTTTCTTTCTCCTGTCAAAAATATCGTAACGGGACGGTTTACATGCACTCCAAGCACTCTGGGTGGAATCTGTGAAACGTATACGTTTCAAATTTGGGAAACTATTAGAAAGTACACATTACCCTATTTTAGTCTTTGAATCATAAGTGGCTCCGCCTTTAACAATGAAAAATATTTGCTACCTATCCTTAAAGAGAAGGGGAGTCTTTTCCAAGGGCCATCAACTTTACTTAAAAAGGGCCTTACATTTTGTATAGACTTATTTTTCTATTTAAAGGGTTTAATCGAACCTAAAAATTGACTCAATCAATGTGAATGCAAGGTTTGTTTTAATTGGAGCTTTTCATTTTATAAGTGGGTATAGTTAGACTTTTGTCGTGTACAATGCAATTATTTAATTGGAACTTTATTTTTGTTGAATGAGATGATAAATAGACACATAGTTAGACTTTTGTAGTCTAGACAATACACTCATTTTATTGGAGCTCTATTCTTGTTGAATGTGAAGACAAATACACACGTAGTTAAACTTTTGCAATCTAGACAATACACTCATTTAATTGGAGCTCTATTTATGTTGAATGTGAGCAAATAGACATAAAGTTATGATTTTGCAACCTAGACAATGCACTCATTTAATTGAAGCTTTATCCATGTCAATTGTGAAGACAAAGAGACATAGTTAGGCTTTTGCAACCTAAACAATGCACTTGTTTGATTGGAGCTCTATTATCGGCAAATGTGAAGGAAAATAGACACATAGTTAGGATTTTTAAAATAGATAATACACTTGTTTAATCAAGGTTCTATTCTAATTAAATCTAAAACAAATTTATAAACAAACATGGTTAGGTTTTGCTGACCCATTTTTTTCTCATTTTAATGTATAACATTTTTACTCAATCCATGGAGACAAATAAACACATTGACTTTATTGGCCCAAACAACACACTAATTCAATTGGGGCTACATTCTTGTTGAATGTAAAGATAAATAAACATGCATTAAAGCTCCTTTCTTGCTCAATGCAATCATTTAATCAAGCCTCTATTTTTGTTGAATATAAAGGAAAATATAAACATGGTTAGGCTTTATTGTGACCTAAGAAGATTGCTCATTTTAACATATAACATTTTTACTCAATCCATAGAAGAAAATGGACACATGGTTGGGCTTTATTGGCCCAAATAATCCACTCATTTCAATCGGGGCTATATTATTGTTGAATGTAAATATAAATAAATGTGTGGTCAAGCTCCATTATTGCTCAATACAAGAGGAAAAATAAACATATTGTTAGGCATTGGTAGCTAAAACAACTCACTCATTTTAATTAGGACTCTATTCTCATAATGTGAAGGAAAATATACATATGGTAGATGTTGGTTTCCTAAAGATCCCACACATTTCAATTAATTCTCCATTCTCACTTTGTGAAAGTTCAAAACTATGTCATACTTCAAGTCAACCTATCAATATGAATTAATTTAAACATTTCTAGTTGAAAGTCAATTTTATTCACTCTTTTGCCAACACAAATTTCTTTCCTTAGCCACTTTTCTTTTTTTATTTCTCTCTTGTTGGAGTTTTTGGCAATTCATGAACTCATGAACTTTCCAACAACAAGAAATTTCTTTCCTTAGCCATTTTTCCTTCTTTTCTTTCTCCCTTGTCAAAGTTTTCGGTAATTCATGAACCTTGTTCGCTTTTTGGCGAGTTTGTGAACTCATTAGAATTTCAAACTTGGCCCTTTCTTGTCAACTTTTTAGTGAGTTCACAAACTCACAAAAATCATTAACAAATTGAAACTTAACACTTTGCTCTAGGATTTTTGTCAAGTTTGTGAACTCATGAACTTGTTGGCCTTTCAACAAGTTTGTGAACTTGTGAAATTGTCATTGGTTTTAACTTGCTCATATTTTTACTTAGAAACTTGAGTGATATCTACAAGATATTTTTTATTATGGGGGATTTAGAATTTTCAACAAAGGGAGCCATTGAAGCTCTTTCAAATTGGATATAATTGATGAGTAAAATAGGGTAAGGAATTACGTTCAGATTTTGTAAATCTCGAGGCCTTTGAAATCAAGCTCCAATAGGATCAAGATATGATTTCTCAAATAAATGGGAGAAAAATTGGCTTTCAAATAATTTTTATCACAAATAGAATTTTTTATAATTATCAAAACTTAAAAAAATGACGTTGATCTGAAAGTTATGCTCCCTTAAGAAAATTATCTTTGCACTATTTGGGTGGTGCTTGTATTGCAAGAGGGTGGTACTACTAGTGGTGGATTAGTGATAGTGGTAAATCAGTAATAGGTGTTGGTGGCTCCATGAATACCAGTGGTAGTAGCTTGTAGAGTGTTGCACAATTGGATCCACTTGATTGGTGACATATCTAGGTGAATAACCCAACCCAAACAATTGGTTGGAGCCACCCATAGTCCATGTGATTGAGGGCTATGGAAAAAGTAGTTACATCAAGGTTTAGTTCTCTAACACTAGCCATTGGTTATTGACATGACTAGGTTAGATCCATCTATGTAGTTGGTGATAGGGCCCATAATGTGTGCTTCTCTTAATCCACCAATCAGATCATTTTTGTAGCCTACCAATGGTACTCCAATAAATCATGATTTAGTTTTTTAATTCTACAAGCTATATTAATGATATTGGGTGTGACACAGTTTGGTGCATAGATATAAATATTCTATATAAAAAGAAATGATATAGAAATTTGTATGAATTTATGGATCCATATATATTTAAAAAATTTAATAATCAAGATTCCTCATGCCCCCCAAAAATACCTAAAATTTTCTCTCCAAATCGTGTTAATTTTTGTATGGAACTTGTTGGTGTAAATAGGTGTTTTACCTATCTAGGTCCTATTCACTTAGGTCCTAGTTTCTTTTTCTAGAAGTCTTAGTTGTCTAGATGTGATCTTATCATATCTTATCTATTTGGATTTTATTTAATGGACATGTCCTAGGTCATTTAATATCGAGTCATGTCATTTAATCATGACACACTCATTTAACGTTGGAACATCATCACCCTTGCTTATATAAGAAATGATTCATATGTACATATTAATTCAAGCATCAACCTATGAACAACAATCAAGTTCATTCTAGAATTCGTGCATCCATAATCATAGCATGATATTTCTACCGTCTCCCTTATGGAAGTTATTTTGTCTTGTAGGTGATCCTAGAGTGTTGAGGAATTCACCATAAACACCTACATGGTATCAAAGCTTTAGTGTTGTAGATTTCTTCCTCGATCTAAGGGACCAATGATGACATTAAATTGTTGTTGGGTGTGAGTTGGGGTTTTGTGGACCTCTCCATTAAATTTAGAGTGTCAGAGAAAGTCAGTTTTGGTTTTTTTTGTCAAATTTCATCAAATATTGCTTGATTTACGAGGGTTTCAAGTTGGGTAAGGGTTACCAAATCCAAGAATTAGTTGAATTTTTGGAGCACTTTGGGCCAAAATCATCCTTGCCATTGCATTTGGAAGGCCAAAAACCCCCAAGATCGATTGCCAAATAGCAAAACTTGGATGACATCATCTAGAGCTTGAGGAAAAAATCACCCTCCTTCAATGTCTATATGGTTGTACGACCATCATTATTGCAGGTGTAGTCACAAAAATTTCATCGGCAAAAAAATTGGGTCACAAGAAAAATTCATAGGTTGGGAAATATTTTTAATTAATTATTTTGGTTTTAAAAAGCTTTCAAGAAATATTTTTTAAAATAAAAATCAACTAAAAAACTTTATGGATTTAATTTGTAGTCATACCTGCGACAGGGTACTTGGTACCCATGGAAAGGTACACTGTACCATCTTGTACAAAGCTGGCACACACCATTTCTTCACTTTCTCAAACACTACCAAATGTACCTACCTGCAGGTCAAAAATATTCATGCCAATCCAATATTCCAACGTAGATTCCTCATCATATTCTGTCGACGTTACATCAAGAGTATATTCTCATAGGGAAGCAAATATTCTCTTTTGATAGTCGATAGACCATAAAATTTAATCGAGCAATCTGCTGACATTAGCGAATTTTTCAAAATTTGTAGCCCCCTCTTTGTTGGCAGTTTTCATTTTGGAGGCAAACTTTGGAGGCCCATAACTTGGTCATACAAGCTCCTTTTTAAGTGCATTTTTTTGATTTGGGGTAGAATCTTGTGCTCTACACTATGATGTAGTTGGTTTTTAATTTTTATGCCTTTTTCCATAAATTATAGATTCTAACAGGTGTTGCTAAGTTGTTCTCATTATTAGAGCTTCTGGGGCTTCATTCTCACTCCTACAGTAACATTTTTGAGTTATTTTTTTGAAAGTACTTAATTTTTTGTGTACTTTGCAATGGTGTGATCATATTGTATACACGTAAAAATGGTCACATCACAATAACCTGGTAATTAATTAAATATTTTAAATATTTAATTAAATCTCTGAATTCGATCTACGTATAAATAAATCTAAATAATTTATTTATATTGTTCATTCTTTTATTTCGATTAAATAAATAAGTTTATTTAATCACTTTTCTTATTCATTTCTAAATTAATTAAATAAACAGTACAATTTATTTATATTAAATATCATTTAATCTTCGCTTGAATATTTTATTCAAATAAATATTAAGTATTCTTTTCTTCTAAAGTCCATTCACAATTAAATATTCTAAATATTTAATTAAATCTTCTAAATTCCATTCACAGTTAAATATTTTAAATATTTAATTAATTCCTCTAAAGTCTACTCACAATTAAATATTCCAAATATTTAATTAATTCTTCTAAAGTCTATTCACAATTAAATATTTCAAATATTTAATTAAATCTTCTATAGTCCTTAAATCAAAAATCAAACTCACATGAAATTAAATAAATTTATTTATTTAATATTGGATTATCTTCAACAACCGTGAAACAAACTTCCAAAACAGAAAAATAATTTCTCTGTTCCTGTGCAAGCTTGTTCTTGTGGGTTGAAG
This sequence comes from Sequoia sempervirens, assembly GCA_007258455.2. Taxonomy (NCBI): domain Eukaryota; kingdom Viridiplantae; phylum Streptophyta; class Pinopsida; order Cupressales; family Cupressaceae; genus Sequoia; species Sequoia sempervirens. Next base: position 53,677 of record VDFB02101628.1, read on the forward strand.
ACAAGGCTCCATTCTTCTCTCCAACCTCCCAATATTCTCCATCTTCCTCTCAACCTTTCATCTCTCACCATTCAAATCTACCAGACAATCTCACAGCCATTGATCTTTGCCAGCTAGGCTCTCGCTTGTGAAAAGCTATAAAAAGGACTGTCGGGTCTTTGAAATCATAAAGAAGCTTTCGTACAGGAAAACTATAGTCAAATAGCTTTCAAGCATCCATAGTATAGTATTTTAGCATTCATAGATTGTAGAATCATTCCATATCATGGTCAATCATCCTCATAGTTTAGTTTCAATAGCATCCATAATCCACAACCCTTGTGCATTATCTACAACCCCTGTGCATATCCGTATCAGCATTTTCACTCCACCAACATATAGGATAAAGAAGCACTTTCCTTTTTGCATACTCGTTCTGCAGGTTGCCATTCTAAGAAGCTTTGCTTACACAATCTGAGAGCAACAACTTCAAACAAATCCCTGGAGATAGAGAAAAATGGAACGGTTCTGAAGAAGCTTTGTTTAATTTTATTTCAATTTATCTTGCTCTCTTTGGTTTAATGTTTCATTTTGTGTGATTTGTTTATCTTATTTTGATTCACCATATTTCTATCACACATTTTTGGCACCCACCGTGGGGCTCTTGCCCTAATTTTAATATCTTATTGCAGATTTTTCTGATAGGTTACAGCTAAAAACAACGTATTAGCGCATTAAACATGATTCAGCACAGTTCACACTCAGTTTAGCACCCGTGACTCATATTGCAGCGCCCGTGACCCATCCTGCAGCGCTCGTGATCCATCCTGCAGCGCCTATAACAAATCCCACAGTGCTTGTGACAGATCTTGCAGCGCCCGTGACAGATCCTGCAGCGCCCCTAAACTCTGTTTTAGAGCCCTTGATGTCTGTTTTAGCAATTGTAATATGTAAAATATGATTTGACTAGATCTGACGCGACCGCAAACAGTAAGAACTTTAAAAGAATAAAGCAATCCTAGGATAGTCACATAATTCAAAATTAAGCAATCCTAGGATAGTCACATAATTCAAAATCAAGCAATCCTAGGATAGTCACTTTATTTTCTATTTTGGGCTAAAAAGAACTCCATGTCTTTGTGAAGCAACATCTTCACCTAGCATAGCAAATTGTTTATTTGGGATTCAAATTGAACTTTTGTTTGCTTTGCTTTAAACGGTGGTAGGCCTATGCTCTCCCCTTAACTGGGTGATCAAAATGCCAAACTCATCTATTTCATTTCATGTAATTTTAAGTTTTTATAATACCTTTTAGAGAGCCTGCTCTTGTGGGGAAAAGTACTCACCCAAGAGGAACGACTCAAGTGGGTTCAAGCCAAAGCCAGGCTATTCCACCCCACTATAAAATTTAAAGGAAATTTGGGGAAACCCTCTTTTGATGGTAGTGTGCAAGATAACCATCCCCAAAGCCTTTATTCTAAAGGTAGGGAGGTCTCTCGAGGGAGTATATCATTTGCCACACCGAACGAAAACCCTTACTATGAACTTCTAGTGTAGTATCCAACTAAAGTCAGTTTCCAAACATCATAATAATCACAGTGTAGGGGAGGGAAGAATCTACCCCCAAGATACTCACCATATAACTGCCAAGGACTATTTGCTTAGGGGATCTGGTATCCACTTCCGTCACTCTGAGTATGCACCTGGAAAAGACAAAAACACGGGTGCCCTTTCGGGGGTGACACGGCTGTGTGAGTCGACGCAGTTCTAAGATGTGGGTTGTTAATTACTATGATGACCTACTTGAGTACTAAGAGTGAGTCTGTTTGAACTATTTATCATGTGTAAAACCCTTTAAAACAATTTTTGAAAAACATTTTGATCATACACTTGATGTTTAGTATAGGAATTAAAAACAACTATTCTATAACTTGTTTGAAGTGTTTTCAAAACATTAATTCAGTTAAGATCATCCAAAACTCACGATTACCTTGATTACTCTCATGTTAAGAGATTGGAAATCCACAACCTTCATTAAGGAATCCATTCTCAAACGGATCAAAAAGCCAAAGAAACCCCTTAGCTACAAGAAACTATTGAAGAAAAGATGATTCTTGTACCAAAGTCGAAATTTTTTACTCAAACATAGAACCTTTATCCATAGATATCACGATTGTGTTAGAGGTTTCACTGATGATTATGTTGTAGAACCATTATACTCACGAGCTTTTTTTCAAAGAAGAGCCCTTTCTCAAAGGAACAACCATAGTCAACGTATTTGTTTTTGTTATTATCCCCAACTTGCAATTGAATATTCTACTCGTCCAAATCAATTTCTGCAATAGAAAACTCAATCACATTAGGCATTCATCACAAAATCCATCCTTTTACGAAGCTATGATCAAACTTCATAAAGTGCAAAATCATCCTTTTCTTGATCTTTTGCTTAAATTCCCGCCAACAGGATTTTCATCCTTTCAACTAGGGAACAACACAAGCTAAAGGCTAGAAATCTTTCAAGTCATAGAATCTTCATTCTATCCTGACTTTCATATCTATCACAAATTGCACTATTTCACTCTTTTGATCAAAAGTTAGTAGAATCTGGAACAAAGCTTATGCCTGTTGTCACGAGGTCTCGAAAACACATGGAAAAAGATGAAGGAGAAACTACCACAAGCAAAATGGGTGACCATAATGAGAAAGAAGAGGAAACATTTAATGTTGAAGAATTAATAGAAGAAAAGCTTCAAGAAGCAGAGCAAGATCCCCGATTCCATAATCTTATGGAAAGGATTTTAGAACGAAACAAAGAAAGATATTTTCTTTCATTAGCTAATCAAGGAGCTAAGTTACCTTACAATTTTGATATAGAAGGGATTAAACAGAATCCCAAAAATCCTTCTAATGATTTTAGTGCCCTTACTCAACAGATAAAATAATTACAAGGGAAAATAAAGGAGATGCAAGGGGGTGCAACAAAGAAGTATGTTTTGGATGACATATCTCCTTATCCATTCGATAGGAGTCTTCAAATGATCCCTTTTCCAAAACATTGCGAAATCCCTAAATTTGATAGGTACAATGGAAAAACTGATCCCATTGAACATGTGAGGGATTTCTGAAATATGAGTCTAGAATTCACTTATAACGATATCTACTTAATGCGATTGTTTCCACAAAGTCTAGGTGGACAATCCATGGAGTAGCTTTCCAAGATCACTCCCCCCATCAAAACCTTTGAGGAGTTAATAAATCAGTTTATATCACAATACGCCTACAACATCCAACACCAGATAACAATGCTTGATCTTTGTAAAGTGAAACAAAAAGTAGGAGAATCCTTCACTACCTTTTTGCAAAGGTGGAGAAGGTTGTTTGCGCAATATTCCCGTCCTATTCCTGAAAAGGAAAAGATGGATATCTTCATCAATAGCCTAGATCAAGAATTATCTTATCAAGAAAGAATATTAAAGTTTATTAAAAAATATGATGCACTAGAGAAGAGATTTCATCTCAAGATATCATATCAAGATATCATTTTTCTATAATAATTAAGACAAAATGTGATATCTAATGTGAGGGCTTCCTTGCTCCTCACAGGCTTGAGTTTTTTTAGTACTTCTACTCTTGCGTGGCCCTCTCATCTTTGTTTTATTCTTATTTTATGTGCCCTATTTTTTGTCATGGCTAACAGTATGGCAACATCTAGGGCTCCAAGGGCCCCCCATTTTTTTATCATTTAAAGATGTGGTTAATGGTAATGAAGTTTCATCTTCACATCATGCAAATTCTCTTAATTGAACTAATTACATGCAGTTCATTGGATCCCATTGTTAACCATTCCTTGGGGTTGCACTTGAATTAATGTTTTCTTGGATAAAAGAAAACATTAACCTATTTTGGTCATTAATTCAAAATCGATTGTAGATGATGTTTTGTACCTATCAAAGTCTCTCATTTGCAAATTCATGGGGCTCTAAATTTCTATGCTCTTTCTGAAGAACTAGGTCAAGAAGAATTAGAGTCCAAAAGGTGATTTGGAGATCATTATGGCTTCTAATGGGCATTTATTTGTGTTTTTCTCCCAAATGGTAGAGCAAAATAAGATTTTTGAAGGAGGTTCAAACTTTCATAATTAATCAGGCTTATTTATCAAACCTTGACATGTAGGGTTTGATCTTGTGGAGGAGATTCCATCCAAGATACTTGTTTTAGCTCACCTAAGGAGTTTGGAGGTCATATATCTTGCAATTGATTGTGGTGATTATTAGAAAACCTATGGGTTCATCTTGTTAAACCCTTGACAGGATGTTTGTTATGTTTTCTTGTATGTGCATTGAGGTTGATTTGAACAATCTACTTCCTAACTCCTTAGAGATCAAATTAGGTAGCATGACTAATATCTAGAGTATATATTATGAAGCACTTCCCTTTCATTTTTGTGCATGTCATAAATATGGTCATCTTCAAAGGAATTGCAAAAAATGCCCTCCTAGTCTCCTCTCCCAAATATTGAAATACAAGCTCATAATTTAAAAGCAACTAGAAAAGGCCCCTATCTAGGATGAGGTGCCTAATTCAAATGGTCTCATTCCTATCAAATATTGCCCAAGGATGAAGCCAATTAATCATCAAAACAAAGCAATTTTCAAGGGGACTTATGGTAATAGATTTAATGTGCTGAAAACGTTTGAGGATTTAACATTCTTCACTTTGGGATCAACCAGATCAAATAGGGCGTTCCTATAGGTAATATTTAACAATATATAATCACAATTGAATATATACATCATAGAAAAATTGTAATAATATCCAAATATATATCATAGACAAATTACAGTAGTATGATCCAAATATACATCATAGGCAATTTGGTGCATATATAGGAATATTCTATAAAAATGCTAACATGATATATCAATTTGTATCACTTTATGGATCCATATATATCTACAGAATCTAATAATCAAGATTCCTCCATGCCCCCAAAAAATACATAAATATACATCATAGGCAATTTGGTGCATATATAGGAATATTCTATAAAAATGCTAACATGATATATCAATTTGTATCACTTTATGGATCCATATATATCTACAAAATCTGATAATCAAGATTCCTCCATGCCCCCAAAAAATACATAAATTTTTCTATTTCCAAACCACGTTAATTAAAAATAAAATTACAAGTTTTAATTAATTATATATATAGATTATATAGATTATATTGGTGTCCACACACATGCATGTCTGAGATTCGCAATAGCCCTGGTATCTATGACAGAAAGAGTATTAAATTATTATCTGACCTGTAAATATAAGTTCTGTCTTTTTATTTCTGTGTGCTTTTATAAAAATATTCACACTAAGAAGTACCGATTTATTATCAGATTTGTCAATATGAGTGTGAATTAAATTATTATCTGACCTGCGAATGTAAGTGGGTTATGTTTTGTCAAAACGTAAGAAAATGCATTCCCCTGTCTCCTCCGAAACCACCTTCATTTTACAAAGCTTTTTATTTCAGTTACTCAAAATTAAATTTGATTATTATCATTAAATATGAATGCCTTTAATTATACTACCGGTTTAACTTTTTTTTGTCAATTTATAATGATTATGTTCTGAAACCCTGCAAATACAGTGGGCATAAAGTAAACTGCCAGCCCAAAGTTTTTATGGAAAAACTGCAGGTATAAAAACCCTCTACACTTTCCACTTCCTCAACATTGCAATTACAAAAACACATCAACCATTGCATTCTTATTATATATAGAAGATAACCACACCATACATACAATCCACAGTATGCTTCAAGCCAAAGATGGTAAATACTCGTAGCTACACACAAAACATAAGATAAAACCAGCCCAAAAAAACACCAGTTGCTTTTCAATGCCCTTTTTCTTCCTCTTTGTGGTGTCCAGGAAGCTTTTCTTTGATCTTATCCATCAAACCCTTCTTTTCGCCCTGTTCTTCAGCCTTGTCATGACCGTAATCTTCCTCTTTCTTCTCATGTCGTCCGGGAAGCTTTATCTTGTCTTTCAATCCACCCTTCTTTTTCTTCTTCTTCTCCCCATTCTCATCTTCTTCCTCGTCGCTAGACTGTAAACACATTCATTCATCAGATCCAAATGAAAAAACTACTACTAACATTATAGAAAGTGGAAGATAAAATGGAATGTATGATCATTTTATGAAGAACAATGAAAGTAATCTATCTTCAGTTACAGAAAATGGAATGCAAAACTTACAGAGCTGGAAGAAGAGCTGTTGCTGCGATGCAGCTTAACCTTGTGCCCACCTTCGCCATGGAACTTGCCCTCCTCCACGTGGCCATGAGACACAGGCGTAGGGTGAACCTCGCCTACGTGTCCATGAGAGACAGGGGTAGGGTGGGCCTCACTTACGTGTCCCTGCTCATGCGGAGCTACACCCGCCACGTGTCTCTGCCCGTGTAGATCCAGAGCACTGCCCTGCTGCTGATGTGTCTCCTCTTCTTTCTTCTTTCCAAACAAGCCAAACAGCCCGCGATCTTGATGCTCTGGTGCATTTTCCTCCGCCATTGGAAGGAAAAAGACTTCTTGTCAAGAAATACAAGAAAATACAGGAATATCGCAGGATACAAAATAGTTTTGAGTAGCCGAGAAAGTTGGATGTACAAATAGTTGGGAGCGAAGGCGAATTTATAGCATTGGGCAAACGACGCGGTTACGACGCGGCTTAGTGGTGCCGCCTGATCCATTTCCGACTGACGCGTGGCTATCATGAGTCGGTAAAATAAATGTCAACATCACGCGGATAAGACGTGGGTGGGCCCACCGGAATAAAGCATTGTCTGCCAATACGGGGTCGTTAAAAAGCTTTACCGAATAGATTGCTTTCTTTCTCCTGTCAAAAATATCGTAACGGGACGGTTTACATGCACTCCAAGCACTCTGGGTGGAATCTGTGAAACGTATACGTCTCGAATTTGGGAAACTATTAGAAAGTACACATTACCCCGTTTTGATCTTTGAATCATAAGTGGCTCCGCCTTTAACAATGAAAAATACTTGCTACCTATCCTTAAAGAGAAGGTGAGTCTTTTCCAAGGGCCATCAACTTTACTTAAAAAGGGCCTTACATTTTGTATAGACTTATTTTTCTATTTAAACGGATTAATCGAATCTAAAAATTGGCTCAATCAATGTGAATGCAAGGTTTGTTTTAATTGGAGCTTTTCATTTTATTGAATTTAAAGGTAAGTGGGTATAGTTAGACTTTTGTCGTCTACCATGCAATTATTTAATTGGAACTTTATTTTTGTTGAATGTGATGATAAATAGACACATAGTTAGACTTTTGTAGTCTACACAATACACTCATTTAATTGGAGCTCTATTCTTGTTGAATGTGAAGACAAATACACACGTAGTTAAACTTTTGCAATCTAGACAATACACTCATTTAATTGGAGCTCTATTTATGTTGAATGTGAGCAAATAGACATAAAGTTATGATTTTGCAACCTAGACAATGCACTCATTTAATTGAAGCTTTATCCATGTCAATTGTGAAGACAAAGAGACACATAGTTAGGCTTTTGCAACCTAAACAATGTACTTGTTTGATTGGAGCTCTATTATTTGCAAATGTGAAGGAAAATAGACACATAGTTAGGATTTTTAAAATAGATAATACACTTGTTTAATCAAGTTTCTATTCTCATTAAATCTAAAACAAATTTATAAACAAACATGGTTAGGTTTTGCTGACCTATTTTTTTCTCATTTTAATGTATAACATTTTTACTCAATCCATGGAGACAAATAAACACATTGACTTTATTGGCCCAAACAACCCACTAATTCAATTGGGGCTACATTCTTGTTGAATGTAAAGATAAATAAACATGCATTAAAGCTCCTTTCTTGCTCAATGCAATCATTTAAGCAAGCCTCTATTTTTGTTGAATATAAAGGAAAATATAAACATGGTTAGGCTTTATTGTGACCTAAGAAGATTGCTCATTTTAACATATAACATTTTTACTCAATCCATAGAAGAAAATGGACACATGGTTGGGCTTTATTGGCCCAAATAATCCACTCATTTCAATCGGGGCTATATTATTGTTGAATGTAAATATAAATAAATGTGTGGTCAAGCTCCATTATTGCTCAATACAAGAGGAAAAATAAACATATTGTTAGGCATTGGTAGCTAAAACAACTCACTCATTTTAATTAGGACTCTATTCTTATAATGTGAAGGAAAATATACATATGGTAGATGTTGGTTTCCTAAAGAGCCCACACATTTCAATTAATTCTCCATTCTCACTTTGTGAAAGTTCAAAACTATGTCATACTTCAAGTCAACCTATCAATATGAATTAATTTAAACATTTCTAGTTGAAAGTCAATTTTATTCACTCTTTTGCCAACACAAATTTCTTTCCTTAGCCACTTTTCTTTTTTTATTTCTCTCTTGTTGGAGTTTTTGGCAATTCATGAACTCATGAACTTTCCAACAACAAGAAATTTCTTTCCTTAGCCATTTTTCCTTCTTTTCTTTCTCCCTTGTCAAAGTTTTCGGCAATTCATGAACCTTGTTCGCTTTTTGGCGAGTTTGTGAACTCATTAGAATTTCAAACTTAGCCCTTTCTTGTCAACTTTTTAGTGAGTTCACAAACTCACAAAAATCATTAACAAATTGAAACTTAACACTTTGCTCTAGGATTTTTGGCAAGTTTGTGAACTCATGAACTTGTTGATGTTTTTAACTTGTTGGCCTTTCAACAAGTTTGTGAACTTGTGAAATTGTCAATGGTTTTAACTTGCTCATATTTTTACTTAGAAACTTGAGTGATATCTACAAGATATTTTTTTTATGGGGGATTTAGAATTTTCAACAAAGGGAGCCATTGAAGCTCTTTCAGATTGGATATAATTGATGAGTAAAATAGGGTAAGGAATTACGTTCATATTTTGTAAATCTCGAGGCCTTTGAAATCAAGCTCCAATAGGATCAAGATATGATTTGTCAAATAAATGGGAGAAAAATTGGCTTTCAAATAATTTTTATCACAAATAGATTTTTTTATTATTATCAAAAGTTAAAAAAATGACGTTGATCTGAAAGTTATGCTCAAGAAAATTATCTTTGCACTATTTGGGTGGTGCTTGTATTGCAAGAGGGTGGTACTACTAGTAGTGGATTAGTGGTAGTGGTAAATCAGTAATAGGTGTTGGTGGCTCCATGAATACCAGTGGTAGTAGCTTGTAGAGTGTTGCACAACTGGATCCACTTTATTGGTGACATATCTAGGTGAATAACCCAACCCAAACAATTGGTTGGAGCCACCCATAGTCCATGTGATTGAGGGCTATGGAAAAAGTAGTTACATCAAGGTTTAGTTCTCTAACACTAGCCATTGGTTATTGACATGACTAGGTTAGATCCATCTATGTAGTTGGTGATAGGGCCCATAATGTGTGCTTCTCTTAGTCCACCAATCAAATCATTTTTGTAGCCTACCAATGGTACTCCAATAAATCATGATTTAGTTTTTTACTTCTACAAGATATATTAATGATATTGGGTGTGACACAGTTTGGTGCATAGATATAAATATTCTATATAAAAAGAAATGATATAGAAATTTGTATGAATTTATGGATCCATATATATTTATAAAATTTAATAATCAAGATTCCTCATGCCCCCCAAAAATACCTAAAATTTTCTCTCCAAATTGTGTTAATTTTTGTATGGAACTTGTTGGTGTAAATAGGTGTTTTACCTATCTAGGTCCTATTCACTTAGGTCCTAGTTTCTTTTTCTAGAAGTCTTTGTTGTCTAGATGTGATCTTATCATATCTTATCTATTTGGATTTTATTTAATGGACGTGTCCTAGGTCATTTAATATTGAGTCATGTCATTTAATCATGACACACTCATTTAACGTTGGAACATCATCACCCTTGCTTATATAAGAAAGGATTCATATGTACATATTAATTCAAGCATCAACCTATGAACAAAAATCAAGTTCATTCTAGAATTCGTGCATCCATAATCATAGCATGATATTTCTACCATCTCCCTTATGGAAGTTATTTTGTCTTGTAGGTGATCCTAGAGTGTTGAGGAATTCACCATAAACACCTACATGGTATCAAAGCTTTAGTGTTGTAGACTTCTTCCTCGATCTAAGGGACCAATCATGACATTAAATTGTTGTTGGGTGTGAGTTGGGGTTTTGTGGACCTCTCCATTAAATTTAGAGTGTTAGAGAAAGTCAATTTTGGTTTTTTTTGTCAAAGTTCATCAAATATTGCTTGATTTACGAGGGTTTCAAGTTGGGTAAGGGTTACCAAATCCAAGAATTAGTTGAATTTTTGGAGCACTTTGGGCCAAAATCATCCTTGCCATTGCATTTGGAAGGCCAAAAACCCCCAAGATCGATTGCCAAATAGCAAAACTTGGATGACATCATCTAGAGCTTGAGGAAAAAATCACCCTCCTTCAATGTCTATATGGTTGTGCAACCATCATTATTGCAAGTGTAGTCACAAAAATTTCATCGGCAAAAAAATTGGGTCACAAGAAAAATTCATAGGTTGGGAAATATTTTTAATTAATTTTTTTGGTTTTAAAAAGCTTTCAAGAAATATTTTTTAAAATAAAAATCAACTAAAAAACTTTATGGATTTAATTTGTAGTCATACCTGCGACAGGGTACTTGGTACCCATGGAAAGGTACACTGTACCATCTTGTACAAAGCTGGCACACACCATTTCTTCATTTTCTCAAACACTACCAAATGTACCTACCTGCAGGTCAAAAATATTGATGCCAGTCCAAGATTCCAACGTAGATTCCTCATCATATTCTGTCGACGATACATCAAGAGTATATTCTAATAGGGAAGCAAATATTCTCTTTTGATAGTCGATAGACCATAAAATTTAATCGAGCAATCTGCTACATTAGCGAATTTTTCAAAATTTGTAGCCCCCTCTTTGTTGGCAGTTTTCATTTTGGAGGCAAACTTTGGAGGCCCATAACTTGGTCATACAAGCTCCTTTTTAAGTGCATTTTTTTGATTTGGGGTAGAATCTTGTGCTCTACACTATGATGTAGTTGGTTTTTAATTTTTATGCCTTTTTTCCATAAATTATAGATTTTGACAGGTGTTGCTAAGTTCTCATTATTAGAGCTTCTGGGGCTTCATTCTCACTCCTACAGTAACATTTTTGAGTTATTTTTTTGAAAGTACTTAATTTTTTGTGTACTTTGCAATGGTGTGATCATATTGTATACACGTAAAAATGGTCACATCACAATAGTCTGGTAATTAATTAAATATTTTTAATATTTAATTAAAATTAAATTCGATCTACGTATAAATAAATCTAAATAATTTATTTATATTGTTCATTCTTTTATTTCGATTAAATAAATAAGTTTATTTAATCATTTTTCTTATTCATTTCTCAATTAATTAAATAAACATTATGATTTATTTATATTAATTATCATTTAATCTTGGCTTGAATATTTTATTCAAATAAAGATTAAGTATTCTTTTCTTCTAAAGTCCATTCACAATTAAATATTCTAAATATTTAATTAAATCTTCTAAATTCCATTCATAGTTAAATATTTTAAATATTTAATTAATTCCTCTAAAGTCTACTCATAATTAAATATTCCAAATATTTAATTAATTCTTCTAAAGTCTTCACAATTAAATATTTCAAATATTTAATTAAATCTTCTATAGTCCTTAAATCAAAAATCAAACTCACATGAAATTAAATAAATTTATTTATTTAATATTGGATTATCTTCAACAACTGTGAAACAAACTTCCAAAACAGAAAATTAATTTCTCTGTTCCTGTGCAAGCTTGTTCCCGTGGGTTGAAGACAAGGCTCCATTCTTCTCTCCAACCTCCCAACATTCTCCATCTTCCTCTCAACCTCTCCATCTCTCACCATTCAAATCTACCAGACAATCTCACAGCCATTGATCTTTGCCAGCTAGGCTCTTGCCTATGAAAAGCTATAAAAAGGACTGTCGGGTCTTTGAAATCACAAAGAAGCTTTCATACAGGAAAACTATAGTCAAATAGCTTTCAAGCATACATAGTATAGTATTTTAGCATTCATAGATTGTAGAATCATTCCATATCATGGCCAATCATCCTCATAGTTTAGTTTCAATAGCATCCATAATCCACAGCCCCTGTGCATATCTGTATCAGCATTTTCACTCCACCAACATATAGGATAGAGAAACACTTTCCTTTTTGCATACTCGTTCTGCAGGTTGCCATTCTGAGAAGCTTTGCTTACACAATCTGAGAGCAACAACTTCAAACAAATCCCTGGAGATAGAGAAAAATAGAACGGTTCTGAAGAAGCTTTGTTTAATTTTATTTCAATTTATCTTGCTCTCTTTGGTTTAATGTTTCATTTTGTGTGATTTGTTTATCTTATTTTGATTCACCATATTTCTATCACACATTTTTGGCGCCCACCGTGGGGCTCTTGCCCCAATTTTAATATCTTATTGCAGATTTTTCTGACAGGTTACAACTAAAAATAGCGTATTAGCGCATTAAACACGATTCAACACAGTTCACACTCAGTTCAGCGCCCGTGACTCATCCTGCAGTGCTCGTGACCCATCCTGCAGCGCTCGTGATCCATCCTGTAGTGCCTATAACAAATCCCGCAGCGCCTGTGACAAATCCTGCAGCGCCCGTGACAGATCCTGCAGCGCCCATAAACTCATTTTTAGCACCCTTGATGTCTATTTTAGCAATTGTAATATGTAACTTAAATATGATTTGACTAGATCTGATGCGACTGCAGACAGTAAGAACTTTAAAAGAATGAAGCAATTCTAGGATAGTCACATAATTCAAAATCAAGCAATCCTAGGATAGTCACTTTATTTTCTATTTTGGGCTAAAAAGAACTCCATGTCTTTGTGAAGCAACATCTTCACCTAGCATAGCAAATTGTTTATTTGGGATTAAAATTGAACTTTTGTTTGCTTTGCTTTGCTTTAAACGGTGATAGGCCTATGCTCTCCCCTTAACTGGGTGATTAAAATGCCAAACTCATCTATTTCATTTCATGTAATTTTAAGTTTTTATAATACCTTTTAGAGAGCCTGCTCTTGTGGGAAAAAATACTCATCCAAGAGGAACGACTCAAGTGGGTTCAAGCCAAAGCCAGGCTATTCCACCCCACTATAAAATTTAAAGGAAATTTGGGGAAACCCTCTTTTGACGGTAGTGTGCAAGATAACCATCCCCAAAGCCTTTATTCTAAAGGTAGGGAGGTCTCTCGAGGGAGTATATCATTTGCCACATCGAACGGAAACCCTTACTATGAACTTAGTGTAGTATCCAACTGAAGTCAGTTTTCGAACATCATAATAATCACAGTGTAGGGGAGGGAAGAATCTACCCCCAAGATACTCACCATATAACTGCCAAGGACTGTTTGCTCAGGGGATCCGATATACACTTCCGTCACTCTGAGTACGCACCTGGAAAAGACAAAAACACGGGTGCCCTTTCGGGGGTGACACGACTGTGTGAGTCGACGCAGTTCTAAGATGTGGGTTGTTGATTACTATGATGACCTACTTGAGTACTAAGAGTGAGTTTGTTTGAACTATTTATCAAGTGTAAAACCTTTTAAAACAATTTTTGAAAAACATTTTGATCATACACTTGATGTTTAGTATAGGAATTAAAAACAACTATTCTATAACTTGTTTGAAGTGTTTTCAAAACATTAATTCAGTTAAGATCATCCAAAACTCACGATTACCTTGATTACTCTCATGTTAAGAGATTGGAAATCCACAACCTTCATTAAGAAATCCATTTTCAAATGGATCAAAAAGCCAAAGAAACCCTTTAGCTACAAGAAACTATTGAAGAAAAGATGATTTTTGTACCAAAGTCGAAAGGTTTTACTCAAACATAGAACCTTTATCCATAGATATCACAACTGTGTTAGAGGTTTCACTGATGATTATGCTGTAGAACCATTATACTCACAAGCTTTTTTTCAAAGAAGAGCCCTTTCTCAAAGGAACAACCATAGTCAACGTATTTGTTTTTGTTATATTCCCCAACCTGCAATTGAATATTCTACTCATCCAAATCAATTTTTGCAATAGAGAACTCAATCACATTAGGCATTCATCACAAAATCCATCCTTTTACGAAGCTATGATCAAACTTCATAAAGTGCAAAATCATCCTTTTCTTGATCTTTTGCTTAAATTCCCGCCAACAGGATTTTCATCCTTTCAACTAGGGAACAACACAAGCTAAAGGCTAGAAATATTTCAAGTCATAGAATCTTCATTCTATCCTGACTTTCATATCTATCAAAAATTGCACTATTTCACTCTTTTGATAAAAAGTTAGTAGAATCTGGAACAAAGCTTATGCCTGTTGTCACGAGGTCTCGAAAACACATGGAAAAAGACGAAGGAGAAACTACCACAAGAAAAATGGGTGACCATAATGAGAAAGAAGAGGAAACATTTAATGTTGAAGAATTAACAGAAGAAAAGCTTCAAGAAGCAGAGCAAGATCCTTGATTCCATAATATTATGGAAAGGATTTTAGAACGAAACAAAGAAATATATTTTCTTTCATTAGCTAATCAAGGAGCTAAGTTACCTTACAATTTTGATATAGAAGGGATTAAACAGAATCCCGAAAATCCTTCTAATGATTTTAGTGCCCTTACTCAACAGATAAAAGAATTACAAGGGCAAACAAAGGAGATGCAAGGGGGTGCAACAAAGAAGTATGTTTTGGATGACATATCTCCTTATCCATTCGATAGGAGTATTCAAATGATGCCTTTTCCAAAACATTGCGAAATCCCTAAATTTGATAGGTACAATGGAAAAACTGATCCCATTGAACATGTGAGGGATTTCTGAAATATGAGTCTAGAATTCGCTTATGATGATACCTACTTAATGCGATTTTTTCCACAAAGTCTGGGTGGACAATCCATGGAGTAGCTTTCCAAGATCACTGCCCCCATCAAAACCTTTTAGGACTTAATAAATCAGTTTATATCACAATACGCCTACAACATCCAACACCAGATAACAATGCTTGATCTTTGTAAAGTGAAACAAAAAGTAGGAGAATCCTTCACTACCTTTTTGCAAATGCGGAGAAGGTTGTTTGCGCGATATTCCTGTCCTATTCCTGAAAAGGAAAAGATGGATATCTTCATCAATAGCCTAGATCAAGAATTATCTTATCAAGAAAGAATATTAAAGTTTATTAAAAAATATGATGCACTAGAGAAGAGATTTCATCTCAAGATATCATTTTTCTATAATAATTAAGACAAAATGTGATATCTAATGTGAGGGCTTCCTTGCTCCTCACGGGCTTGAGTTTTTTTAGTATTTCTACTCTTGCGTGGCCCTCTCATTTTTGTTTTATTCTTATTTTATGTGCCCTATTTTTTGTCATGGCTAACAGTATGGCAACATCTAGGGGTCCAAGGGCCCCCCATTTTTTTATCATTTAAAGATGTGGTTAATGGTAATGAAGTTTCATCTTCACATCATGCAAATTCTCTTAATTGAACTAATTACATGCAGTTCATTGGATCCCATTGTTAACCATTCCTTGGGGTTGCACTTGAATTAATGTTTTCTTGGATAAAAGAAAACATTAACCTATTTTGGTCATTAATTCAAAATCGATTGTAGATGATGTTTTGTACCTATCAAAGTCTCTCATTTGCAAATTCATGGGGCTCTAAATTTCTATGCTCTTTTTGAAGAACTGGGTCAAGAAGAATTAGAGTCCAAAAGGTGATTTGGAGATCATTATGGCTTCTAATGGGCATTTATTTGTGTTTTTCTCCCAAATGGTAGAGCAAAATAAGATTTTTGAAGGAGGTTCAAACTTTCATAATTAATCAGGCTTATTTATCAAACCTTGACATGTAGGGTTTGATCTTGTGGAGGAGATTCCATCCAAGATACTTGTTTTAGTTCAGCTAAGGAGTTTGGAGGTCAGATATCTTGCAATTGATTGTGATGATTATTAGAAAACCTATGGGTTCATCTTGTTAAACCCTTGACAGGATGTTTGTTATGTTTTCTTGTATGTGCATTGAGGTTGATTTGAACAATCTGCTTCCTAACTCCTTAGAGATCAAATTAGGTAGCATGACTAAGATCTAGAGTATATATTATGAAGCACTTCCCTTTCATTTTCGTGCATGTCATAAATATGGTCATCTTCAAAGGAATTGCAAAAAATGCCCTCCTAGTCTCCTCTCCCAAATATTGAAATACAAGCTCATAATTTAAAAGCAACTGGAAAAGGCCCCTATCTAGGATGAGGTGCCTAATTCAAATGGTCTCATTCCTATCAAATATTGCCCAAGGATGAAGCCAATTAATCATCAAAACAAAGCAATTTTCAAGGGGACTTATGGTAATAGATTTAATGTGCTGAAAACGTTTGAGGATTTAACATTCTTCACTTTGGGATCAACCAGACCAAATAGGGCATTCCTATAGGTAATATTTAACAATATATAATCACAATTGAATATATACATCATAGAAAAATTGTAATAATATCCAAATATATATCATAGACAAATTACAGTAGTATGATCCAAATATATATCATAGGCAATTTGGTGCATATATAGGAATATTCTATAAAAATGCTAACATGATAGATCAATTTGTATCACTTTATGGATCCATATATATCTACAGAATCTAATAATCAAGATTCCTCCATGCCCCCAAAAAATACATAAATATACATCATAGGCAATTTGGTGCATATATAGGAATATTCTATAAAAATGCTAACATGATATATCAATTTGTATCACTTTATGGATCCATATATATCTACAAAATCTGATAATCAAGATTCCTCCATGCCCCCAAAAAATACATAAATTTTTCTATTTCCAAACCACGTTAATTTTTATACAGATCTATAGATTTTTGAGCCTTTTGAACTCAAAAATGAGGTCTATTTTATCCTAGGGGACTATCTTCAAAAAATTCCCTCCATAACCTTCACATAAAGAGAACCCACAAACATCCATTTTCCAAATCATGAAAAAACTCCAAATCTACAAAGACTTCTAAAACCTCGAAATGCTTCATTCTTTTCTTATCCACTCACACCAAGGGTTAACAACTAGGAAGATGTCTTCTCTAATTACTTTACAAAAAATTTCTAATATCAAATGAAAGAAAACTTTAAGCTTATATATGAAGTCAAATGAAATCCCAAAAAGATCTATGTTGACATAACCTTATTTTAAACCAAACTCAACCTCTAATGTCCTAAAATTATTATTTTCTGTTTTAAAATTAAAACATAAAATTGAGAACACTTCCAACTATTTACCAAATTTAAAATATCTTCTACTAATCATTTAATCATATAAATTAATTTAAAATATAAATATTTTAATTGACTCTTTATTTATTAATAAAATTAAGACTTCTAATTATAAATCAAATCTTATTAAATTAAAGAAAAAACACTCTTAAAAAATAAGAAACCAAAATTTAAACCTATCTAAATGCCAATATTTAACCTCTTAAAAAATATATACATTACTAAATTAAAAAATAACCCTTTGAACATACGAGGCACTTGATTATGACTCTACTCACACATCAAGATGTATCTTGGACAATATTTTATTAATTTAATTAAAAATAAAACTAGCAATTGCACTTTAGGTCTGCAATGGGGTACGCCGAATAATTGTATGGTTTTATTTGAATATGAAATAAATAAAATGCAAATGAGTATAGAAATGAAAAGTAAAAGTTTTGACAATTGCTTTCAAACGATTTGCTTATTTTTTCTCACGTGCGACTTTGCTTTCGAAGACTTTGAAGATCACAAGCTCTCAAAATAGCTTTGAATGTTAGCCTTTGTCAGCCAATGTTGTGAATGTGGCTTGTGGCCCTTGGAAGTGTTAGGTCTTATTTGAATTTGTGTAGACATATTAGTTGAAATAGATCAATGTGTATATAACAATTTATAAAAACAACGCATGAAATAACTAAAATGGAAAAGAGTATACAAATGAAAGGGATCTTCAATTTATTGGATATAAAAAACATATAATTTGGATATATATATATAGAATGCTAAAAATATAGTTTTATGATGGAATGTTTAATTGCAAGTATAAGAATGTATGAAATTGAATACAACGGTATAGATATATTTTATATTTTGTGTAATTTTGTCACATGGTCACTTTGAACTCCAATGTATCTGTAATAAACAAAAGATCTATTTAGTATTTGAAAACAACTAATATAAAACAGTATGTCTGTGATATCACCATACTGTGAAATCAATACAAAACAGTATATAGATATATTGTGTTACCATCTATTTCTATTATGTTGGTGATATTGCCATACTGTGAAATGATGAGACCATAAACTATCCATGGTACTAGGCAATCCACCATAAATACATAGGTAATTAATAATGTTTATATGATTGTTATATCCAACAAAAACGAGAGATAAATCTTTTAATTTTGAATTTATAGAAGCTAATAAATGTACTTAATATATATTAGACATAGTAAGATCTTTCTTTCTTTCTTTTTATCCATTCATCTAGTTTGAAGCCTTTCTCAGGTTTATGTATCTAAGTGGAGTTGTGAGGTCTATTTGAAGTATCTATAAAAAAAATTTCACACAAAAACAAATGGAGGACAAAGTAAAATGCATTTTTTCATGATTGTGGAGGCTCAAGGAATTGGCATAACTAGTTTACAAGGGGAAAACGCATTGCAATCCAACCACGTGATAGTTGAATTATGTTATACTATTTAAGCATTGAAAAACATTGGTACCACAGGTAGTGTTCTAAAATATTTATCTTCATTTTAAGGCTTGAATCATTAGCATCTTACAAAGCAATTGTTATTGCTTCACTAGATATTTTGGGTAGATTTTATTATAACTTGGAGTGTTTCATTTAATAATCACACGACCTGATTGCTGATTATTTTGTAATGAAAATCAGAAATGATTATTTGTAATAAAGTTTAGTTTGAAAAAAATGATTCAAAGAAGTCTATTCAAAATTTCAAACTAAATAAATAAGCTTGGCATATGATTATAGTATTACCCATATTCCATATAAAAATTTCTTAACAGTGGTATCAAAGCCACATTTATCAGTGCACGTGTTTATCAATGTAAATGAGTAAAAATATTGAATTGAGTAAATGAGTAGATTCTTTAGAATATGAGATGAAATTGGAAATAAGGAACTTGTCTCTTAGAAATGGATTGTCTAATGGTGAAAGAGTACATAGCCTTCTAAAAAACAATCTCCCAAAATTATAGAAGGGCCTTATTTGTAGGAATTTAATTGTACCAATTGTACCAACAAAAAATTAGTTGAAATGTTTTCAAAAAATCTATATGGTGTATGCAATGCAAGGAAAAAATTACAACTCTGCATAAACTATTCTCACAGTATGATTGTGAACCTTGGCCATGACTATCTAAGGGACTAAATGCAATAGGTGCTCTGGAATCCGGCCAAATAATGCTCCTTATATGTAGATGCAAATACACATTGCTTTATTTATGCCTGATTCACATATATAGAGTTGTATGTGACCACTTTTTAGGCAACTATTGCTAATTTTTTCCTTTTAAATAGTCATGGCCCTGGATCTCACACTCTTCATACATCCAACAATCTCAAGATGAAGGGGAGAGAGAGATAGATATTCAACAATCTCATTGATTCTTCCTTGGATCGTGGAGCCCTCACAGCCAGGATCGGGGTTTGTTCTAAGGCATATGCAATCTGTTGTTATCAAGGAGACGAAGACATACATCCAACATGCGATTCCATTTCCTAGCCATATTCTCAAGGCTTGAATTTCATCGGTACCAAAGACGTCACCTTTTGGGGGTCGATCGTTGATCAATTTGGAGAAGGTGTTTCTACAAGATCAACGTGCCAGGAAGCAATGCCATATCATGACTTTTCATCATCGACCAATACACGTATCACGGGATCACACAAGCATAGTTTGGTCATCTCTTTGGGTGCCGCTTCTACCTGCGATGGGATTAACCAGGGTGCAACAACACTATTCTCTGGCCAGCGAAGGTGTTGAGGGGACGGGTCCTACCGTGTGCAGACCGTGAGGATTGTCTTACTACTAGTTCCAAACGATTTGCTGTTAACCTCTCTATTTCATTCACAGTGATCATTCCAGGGGGTGCGCACAGGTATACTGTGTTATTGTACTGAGATAGCATAATTCAACTCTAAAGATAGATTGTCTTATGGCAGTATGTGCTAGGATCCTTAGTAGAACAATTATGATTCAAAACTGCTTTGTAGAAATATCCGTTCTGAGCTTTAAAAGTAAATCTTAGTCTACGACAAGTGACAGATGAGTCATCAAAAAAAATATTAATAAGCCATTTCAAGGATTTGACTGATTGCTCCCACTTGCAATAAAGGCAATGAAGAACGATGAACGATGGGGATGCTGAGAATCGTCTCCAGGATGGCTTCAGCCATTGATGGAGTAAATTAGTTTGCCTCATTTCATAGTGGATACGCCGAAAACTATAGGATAATTGCCACACCCTGTATTTGAGGGTTTTTACTTTGATGCTATATAACAAAACTCTTCAATGAACAAAAAGGTCATCATCATTGCAATTTACTACTTGCAGAATTTGATGAACTTCATTTATGGTATCTGATGAATCAAATCCGCTAGTAGTCTCCTGCCCACCTACAATGCCTATATAGGGAAGAAGTTGCATGGGACCAACACCACCGAAAGGCCTAGGCTGACGAGAAAAATGTAGGGATCAACCATTCAAGGACTTCCAGACAACATTGCTCCATATATGTCCCTGAAAGTTGCAAAATAAACTCCATTGGATACTATTTTTAGCAAGGATAAGAGCAGCTCTGATAAAAGCTTTAGAAATACCTCATTAAGGACCACCATGCTTAGTACCTTTATGTTTGTAAGGATAAATCCTAGTGCAAGGATCAATGGCAGAGAACTCAGTAAATCAAACTGTGGGAAAGAAAAAAATCCGTATAGGAAATGTAAAACAAGTGTTTGGTTATCTTGCATTGGTGGAGGAGGTTGCATGGCTATAAAATGTTGCAACTCTATGGAATAAAAAGATAGTTTGAAAATTCTATTACAGTGAATAGGGGACTGCTCATTTCTTGATTGTTCATAGTGGTGGATATTATGGAATTCAATTTGGAGGCAAGTATGGATTGCTACTCTACAAAGGTGGTGTTTCACTTGAGTTCCCATGGGATAAAGTCACAACACTACTTTGCTAGGTTGTTTGGAAAGCTACAAGATAACAAAGGAGCAAATCATTTGTACAGTTTAATAGTGTTTAAATTCCCTGATTATGTGGATGCATTTCTATGTGAAGAGGCCATGGATCAGGCTCGAAATGAGTTCCAATTAAGCTTGGAATCAATGGGGGAATGCACTTAAGCTGGATAAATACTCATCAAGTGTTTTGTGTTTTCTTGGCAATATGGGACTGAAAATGCATGACTGGCTTAGTGCAAAAGAAACATGTAAAGCTGAATAAAGTGAATCAGTTAAAAAGAATTCTTATGTTGACATTTCACTTGGGAATTAGAATTATCTTGTAGCTTTTTGGAGTGAGAAGTGGGATCCAAAGAACTAGGCAACATATCTTGAGGAGGCTCGAGGGATGTCTCGAAGAGTGTAGACACAAAGTTGATGATTTGTTTATGCTACAAGTGGGGCAACCATTGTGCTGAAAGGGGTTAATTTGATATTACAAAGCGATATTTTACACTAGTGTTATTCAAAATTTCTTTTGTTTGGAGGTTAATTATCAGAGTTGGTGAAAAGTAAATGAAGAAGCTATAGACAGAACGAGAGATAAAGATAAAAGCCAGGAGAAAAAGGATGTTGAAAATGGTGTGCAATGGGTACGCCTATGAGGTGTGGAAGTTCAATTAGGGAAAATTTTGGTCTATTTTTTGCATACATAAAATAACTTTGAAGTTAGATTTTAAGTTTGAGATCGATTTATTATATAAATTAAATTATAACTTCTAAATATATTTATTCTAACATAATTAAAATTTAATAAGACAAATAATTATAATTTGAATTAACTCTAATTTTTTTTAATTATTATTTGTAATTTCATTAAAAACCATAAATAATTAAAATAAATTTCAATTTTTTTTTACAAATTTAAGCCGAGCTAGGGCCCCAACCCCAAATAAATTTCAAATTCAAATGTAAATTTAAAATTAAAATAAAAGCTAAAAAATAAAAATAATTTGATTAATGTTAATGAAGATTAAAGAAATTAAATTCAAAATTAATAGAAATTTTCCAATATCTCTATTATGAAAATAGAGATATGGAGGGAGATAGATATATAAATGGATAGAGGGATGGGTGGAGTGACAAGGGGTGAGGGAGAGAGGGGAAGAGGGAGAGAGAGGAAGAGATAGGGATAGGAAGAGAGAGATGGAGAAATTTTATTTATCTATAATAAAATTTTCCATATACATATATATAAATCAAAATCAATTATTTATGTATTGTATATTATAATATAATAATAATTAAAATAAATAAACAATATATTTAAAAAAAATTAAACATATATTTTTTTGTTTATATATTATAATATAATCATTCTTAAAATATAAAATCATTATTAAAATCTTTAAATATATATAATAAATATAATATGTAAATAATATTAAAATAAATTATTTATATAATATATATATAAATTATTATAATATATATTAAAAATAAAAAATTAAAAAAAATTAAACATATAAATTATTATTTAAAAACTACGAAACCCTACCTCACATAAAAAAATGAGACACCAAAACCAATCTCGTACAACGTTGCTTCAATGTATTCGCATTAAAAGAAAAATTAATCTGAATGTGTTAAAGTTTGTATTTAGGCGTTGGGGAGCTGAACGTTTCGACTGACTGAAATTTGCTTTTCTCCCCGTGAGACACTTTTCCGGTGCCATAAAAACTTTGTTTCAGACATCAAGCAAGGATGGTTTCAACCATAATCTAAAAGCAGAAAATCGGCGACAGAAGGGACGGTCACGATCTGGAGGAGCAGAAACCAATAGCGGCGTGGAAAGCAGCAAAAACCGGCAAATAACAGCCTGAAAAATGGCAAAAAAAAGCCGGGAAAATGCTAAAAAAAATCAACGGCTGTAACTGATTCAAAATTTCCCGGTTTGGAAGTGGAAGAGAGAAAAAAGGAAGCGGCTAACATACCGTCAAATTCCAGGTATGACTGGTTTTTTTGTTCCCCGATGTGTGAAGACATAATGATGCATTGATGAGGTCAATAGATATTCGAATCTTCAATATCTGTGCGGTAGCTTACCTATGCAGAGGTATGGCGTATCTTCGCCTCGTCCGTGAATAGCGAGGAAGTGACAGAAGGTGAGGGAGAGAGCTCAGGAATCACAGGGCACACATGCTTCGGGCCGTGCGGCCGCCCGATTTTCTACAGAATTGAATGGGACTCCAGGCTCAGATATTTATTTTTTTTGGCTCAGATATTATTTACGAAATCAGATTTGAGCGGCCAACGAAAAACTAGCAGAGTTTGTAATTAAAATTCTAAATGCGGCCAACGAAAAATTTATGCCGAATTTATTAAATGATACAAAATGACGAAAAACAATGCACGGCTTAGATTTATTTAACCTCCTTGCAGGCCTCTCAGGACTTGTGAACCCTTGATAGACAAACTGAGCTTCACAAGCTCATAGAGGATGTGTATGTTCCTGCAGTGAAGAGTTCCTGCATGGATTCATTTCGTAGATGAATTAAACACAGCCATAAATAATTGATTGCTGCTCATTATTCGGATCTTGGCCGTAATTTTCATTTTAATAAACATACTCTAAAACGGTCATCGAAACCTTATTTTCTTGCTACAACTCACCAAATTGGAGAAGTGAAAGCGGACGGCATGAAGAGCGGACGACGTGAGAAGTAGTGACGGTGATGGCGTAAAAAGGTGGACGGAATATCGGACGATGGGCAAACATTCATTCGTCTCCAGGCTTCTCCTCACCGTGGATTTTGAAAATTAGTTTGCTCTACTTCATAGTGGATACGCCTTGACGTAAATTACAAGTTTTAATTAATTATATATATAGATTATATAGATTATATTGGTGTCCACACACATGCATGTCTGAGATTCGCAATAGCCCTGGTATCTATGACAGAAAGAGTATTAAATTATTATCTGAAATGTAAATGTAAGTTCTGTCTTTTAATTTCTGTGTGCTTTTATAAAATTATTCACACTAAGAAGTACTGATTTATTATCTAATTTGTCAATATGAGTGTGAATTAAATTATTATCTGACCTGCGAATGTAAGTGGGTTATGTTTTGTCAAAACCTAAGAAAATGCATTCCCCTGTCTCCTCCGAAACCACCTTCATTTTACAAAGCTTTTTATTTCTGTTACTCAAAATTAAATTGATTATTATCATTAAATATGAATGCCTTTAATTATACTACTGGTTTAACTTTTTTTTGTCAATTTATAATGATTATGTTCTGAAACCCTGCAAATACAGTGGGCATAAAGTAAACTGCCAGCCCAAAGTTTTTATGGAAAAACTGCAGGTATAAAAACCCTGTACACTTTCCACTTCCTCAACATTGCAATTACAAAAACACATCAACCATTGCATTCTTATTATATATAGAAGATAAACACAGCATACATACAATCCACAGTATGCTTCAAGCCAAAGATGGTAAATACTCGTAGCTACACACAAAACATAAGATAAAACCAGCCCAAAAAAACACCAGTTGCTTTTCAATGCCCTTTTTCTTCCTCTTTGTGGTGTCCAGGAAGCTTTTCTTTGATCTTATCCATCAAACCCTTCTTTTCGCCCTGTTCTTCAGCCTTGTCATGACCGTAATCTTCCTCTTTCTTCTCATGTCGTCCGGGAAGCTTTATCTTGTCTTTCAATCCACCCTTCTTTTTCTTCTTCTTCTCCCCATTCTCATCTTCTTCCTCGTCGCTAGACTGTAAACACATTCATTCATCAGATCCAAATGAAAAAACTACTACTAACATTATAGAAAGTGGAAGATAAAATGGAATGTATGATCATTTTATGAAGAACAATGAAAGTAATCTATCTTCAGTTACAGAAAATGGAATGCAAAACTTACAGAGCTGGAAGAAGAGCTGTTGCTGCGATGCAGCTTAACCTTGTGCCCACCTTCGCCATGGAACTTGCCCTCCTCCACGTGGCCATGAGACACAGGCGTAGGGTGAACCTCGCCTACGTGTCCATGAGAGACAGGGGTAGGGTAGGCCTCACTTACGTGTCCCTGCTCATGCGGAGCTACACCCACCACGTGTCCCTGCCCGTGTGGATCCACAGCACTGCCCTGCTGCTGATGTGTCTCCTCTTCTTTCTTCTTCCCAAACAAGCCAAACAGCCCGCGATCTTGATGCTCTGGTGCATTTTCCTCCGCCATTGCAAGGAAAAAAGACTTTACAAGAAAGACAAGAAAATACAGGAATATCTCAAGATACAGAATAGTTTTGAGTAGCCGAGAGCGAAGGCGAATTTATAGCATTGAGCGAACGAGGCGGTTACGACGCGGCTTAGTCGGTGCCGTCTGATCCATCTTCGACTGACGCGTGGCTTTCATAAGTCGGTAAAATAAATGTCAACATCACGCGGATAGGACGAGGTTGGGCCCACCGGAATAAAGCATTGCCAATACGGGTTCGTTAAAAAGCTTTACCGAATAGATTGCTTTCTTTCTCCTGTCAAAAATATCGTAACAGGACAGTTTACATGCACTCCGAGTACTCTGCGTGGAATCTGTGGAACATATACGTTTCGAAATTGCGAAACTACTAGAAGTACACATGACCCCACTTTGATCTTTGAATCATAAGTGGCCCTGCCTTTAACAATGAAAAATACTTGCTACCTGTCCTTGAAGAGAAGGGGAGGTCTTTTCCAAGGGCCATAAACTTTACTTAAAAGGCCTTGCATTTTGTATACACTTATTTTTCTATTTAAAGCGTTTAAGCGAACTTGAATTGATTCACTCAAGGTTTGTTTTAATTGGAGCTTTTCATTTTATTGAATTTAAAGTTTAAAGGTAAGTAGGTATAGTCAGACTTTAGTCGTCTACATTACAATAATTTAATTGGAGCTTTATTTTTGTTGAATGTGACGATAAATAGACACATAGTTAGACTTTTGTAGTCTATACAATACACTCATTTAATTGGAGCTCTATTCTTGTTGAATGTGAAGACAAATGCACACATAGTTAAGCTTTTGTAACCTAGACAATATACTCATTTAATTGGAGCTCTATTTATGTTGAATGCGAAAGCAAATAGACATAAAGTTATGATTTTGCAACCTAGACAATGCACTCATTTAATTGAAGCTCTATCCATGTCAAATGTGAAGACAAATGGACACATAGTTAGACTTTTGCAACCTAAACAATGCACTTGATTGGAGCTCTATTCTTGGCAAATGTTAAGGAAAATAGACACATGGTTAGGAGGTTTAACATAGATAATACACTTGTTTAATCAAGGCTCCATTCTCGTTAAATGCAAAACAAATTTACAAACAAACATGGTTAGATTTTGGTGACTTTTTTTTTCTCATTTTAATACATAACAAATTTTTACTCAATCCATGAAGGTGAATAAACACATGGTTTGACTTTACTAGCCCAAACAATCCACTCATTCAATTGGGGCTACATTCTTGTTGAATGTATAGATAAATAAACACACATGTTCAAGCTCCATTCTTGCTCAATGCAATCTTTTAATCAAGCCTCTATTCTTGCTAATAAAAAGGAAAATACAAACATGGTTAGGCTTTATTGTGACCTAAGAAGTTTGCTCATTTTAATGTGTAGCACTTTTACTCAATCCATAGAGGAAAATGGACACATGGTTAGGCTTTATTGGCCCAAATAATCTGCTCATTTCAATTGGGGCTATATTCTTGTTGAATGTAAATATAAATAAATGTTTGGCCAAGCTCCATTATTGCTCAATACAAGAGGCAAAATAAACATATTGCTAGGCATTGGTAGGTAAAACAACTCACTCATTTCTATTAGGACTCTATTCTCATAATGTGAAGGAAAATGGACATATGGTAGATGTTGGTGGCCTAAAGAGCCCACACATTTCAATTAATTCTTCATTCTCACTATGTGAAAGTTCAAAACTATGTCATACTTCAAGTCAACCTATCAATTTATGAATTAATTTAAACATTTCTAGTTGAAAATCAATTTTTTTCACTCTTTTGCCAACACAAATTTCTTTCCTTAGCCACTTTTTTTTTTTTATTTCTCTCTTGTTGGAGTTTTTGGCAATTCATGAACTCATGAACTTTCCAACAACAAGAAATTTCTTTCCTTAGCCATTTTTCTTTCTTTTCTTTCTCCCTTGTCAAAGTTTTTGGTAATTCATGAACCTTGTTAGCTTTTTGGCGAGTTTGTGAACTCATTAGAATTTCAAACTTGGCCCTCTCTTGTCAAATTTTTAGTGAGTTCACAAACTCACAAAAATCATTAACAAATTGAAACTTAACACTTTGCTCTAGGATTTTTGTCAAGTTTGTGAACTCATGAACTTGTTGGCCTTTCAACAAGTTTGTGAACTTGTGAAATTGTCAATGGTTTTAACTTGCTCATATTTTTACTTAGAAACTTGAGTGATATCTACAAGATATGTTTTTTTTTATGGGGGATTTAGAATTTTCAACAAAGGGAGCCATTGAAGCTCTTTCAGATTGGATATAATTGATGAGTAAAATAGGGTAAGGACTTACGTGGATTTTGTAAATCTTGAGGCCTGTGAAAACAAGCTCCAATAGGATCAAGATATGATTTGTCAAATAAATGGGAGAAAAATTCGCTTTCAAATAATTTTTATCACAAATAGAATTTTTTTATTATTATTAGAAGTTAAAAAAATGACTTTGATTTGAAAGTTATGCTCCCTTAAGAAAATTATCTCCTTTAGGGATAATAAAATTATCTTTGCACTATTTGGGTGGTGCTTGTATTGCAAGAGGGTAGTACTACTAGTGGTGGATCAGTGGTAGTGGTAAATCAGTAATAGGTGTTGGTGGCTCCACAAATACCAGTGGTAGTAGCTTGTAGAGTGTTGCACAATTGGATCCACTTGATTGGTGACATATCTAGGTGAATAACCCAACCCAAACAATTGGTTGGAGCCACCCATAGTCCATGTGATTGGGGGCTATGGAAAAAGTAGTTACATCAAGGTTTAGTTCTCTAACACTAGCCATTGGTTACTAACATGACTAGGTTAGATCCATCTATGTAGTTGGTGATGGGGCCCATAATGTGTGCTTCTCTTAGTCCACCAATCAAATCATTTTTGTAGCCTACCAATGGTACTCCAATAAATCATGATTTAGTTTTTTACTTCTACAAGCTATATTAATGATATTGGGTGTGACACAGTTTGGTGCATAGATATAAATATTCTATATAAAAAGAAATGATATATAAATTTGTATGAATTTATGGACCCATATATATTTATAAAATTTAATAATCAAGATTCCTCATGCCCCCCAAAAATACCTAAAATTTTCTCTCCAAATCGTGTTAATTTTTGTATGGAACTTGTTGGTGTAAATAGGTGTTTTACCTATCTAGGTCCTAGTTGCTTTTTCCAGAAGTCTTAGTTGTCTAGATGCGATCTTATCATATCTTATCTATTTGGATTTTATTTAATGCATGTGTCCTAGGTCATTTAATATTGAGTCATGTCATTTAATCATGACACACTCATTTAACGTTGGTGCATCATCACCCTTGCCTATATAAGCAAGGACTCATATGTACATATTAATTCAAGCATCAACCTATGAACAAAAATCAAGTTCATTCTAGAATTCTTGCATCCATAATCATAGCATGATATTTCTACCATCTCCCTTATGGAAGTTATTTTGTCTTGTAGGTGATCCTAGAGTGTTGAGGAATTCACCATAAACACCTACATGGTATCAAAGCTTCAATGTTGTAGACTTCTTCCTCTATCTGAGAGACTGATCATGACATTAAATTTTTGTTGGGTGTGAGTTGGGGTTTTGTGGACCTCTCCATTAAATTTAGAGCGCCAGAGAAAGTCAGTTTTGGCTTTTTTTGTCAAATTTCATCAAATATTGCGTGATTTATGAGGGTTTCAAATTGGGAAAGGGTTACCAATTCCAAGAATTAGTTGAATTTTCAGAGCACTTTGGGCCAAAATCATCCTTGCCATTGCATTTGGAAGGCCAAAAAACCCCAAGATCGATTGTCAAATTGCAAAAATTGGATGACATCATCTAGAGCTTGAGGAAAAAATCACCCTCCTTCAATGTCTATATGGTCGTATGACCATCATTATTGCATGTGTAGTCACAAAAAATTTGTCGAAAAAAAAATTGGGTCACAAGAAAAAATCATAGGTTGGGAAATATTTTTAATTAATTTTTTTGGTTTTAAAAAGCTTTCAAGAAATATTTTTTAAAATAAAAATCAACTAAAAAAATTTACATGGATTTAATCTGCAGTCGTACCTGCGACAGGGTACTTGGTACCCATGGAAAGGTACACTGTACCATCTTGTACAAAGCTACCACACACCATTTTTTCATTTGCTTGAACACTACCAAATGTACCTACCCGCAGGTGAAAAATGTTGATGCCAGTCCAAGATTCCATTGTAGATTCCTCATCATATTTTGTCAACGATACATCAAGAGTATATTCTGATAGGCAAGCCAATATTCTCTTTTGATAGTTGGTAGACCATAAAATTTAATTGAGCAATTTGCTAACATTAGCAAATTTTTCAAAATTTCTAGCCTCCTCTTTGTTGGCAATTTTCATTTTGGAGGCAAACTTTGGATGCCCATAACTTGGTCATACAAGCTCCTTTTTAAGTGCATTTTTTTGATTTGGGGTAGAATCTTGTGCTCTACACTATGATGTAGTTGGTTTTTAATTTTTATGCCTTTTTTCCATAAATTATAGATTCTGACAGGTGTTACTGAGTTCTCATTATCAGAGCTTTTGGGGCTTCATTCTCGCTCCTACAGTAACATTTTTGTGTTATTTTTTTTGAAATTACTTTATTTTTTGTGTACTTTGCAATGGTGTGATCATATTTATCTCATCTTGCATAACTAATTCATTTTGAGCTTGTGGCCAAATTTGGAAATCTGTATGCACTAAAGTCAAATACACTTCATTGTTGTTGGAAAGGGGAACTTATAATCACACTAAGCATAAAGTGCCAGCCTCATATCTTTCTTGGGGTTTCATAATTGAGCAATTTCCAATGGATAATATTTTTCTTTTATTGGCTTGTGTCTCTTAATTGGTCTATTATGTGACTAAAATTGAGTTTAATATGGGCAACAAAAAGCATCCTATTGTAATCAGGTTAACTTGATGGAATTTTAAGTCTCAAGTGGCAAGATGGAATTCTAACACATTGCAAGTGGTTTAATCTCTTTCCATATCTCTATGGACTAGTTTCTAAACCTTCATCAAAATGGAAGAGAGTTATGTGGAACATAAAAATAGAACATATCTCAGGAGTAATTGATTGTAGTTGTGATATTGACACACAATTGGCCACTAATGGTATTGAGATCCCTTGTGACCTTATGACCAAACTTTGGGAGATGAATGGAGACTCAAATGAGCATCCATTCCCAAAGGATCATGTTGTATATTTTCTTGTTCCACTTTTAGAGTTTTGGTCTATTGATGATAAAACAATTGCTACACTTGCTCATTAGGAAAGGTTTGGTAGTTTTGATGACACAAAACCTTCTTCTCCTCCTCCTACCGAGACTTTTATTGAGACTTTAGTTTCTATGGCTCTTAGTCTAGATTTAGATGGTTCATCTTCTTCATCTATGAGTCAACATCTTGAGGCCGAGGACTCTTGTTAATCCAACATTGCAAGAATCATCTAGTGTTCTTAATGATGAGGGCACAATAGGGGATGATAGGTGTAGTCAAATGACATGCACTAAGATCTCATTTCCTTCATCGATTGTTGTACTTGAGGATGCTTATGATTCCCTAGATTTGGCTCCTTGTGATTTAATGCAACAAGACATACATCATCTTCTAGATTAGGATACTTGGGATGAGTACTTGAAAAAAATTACTAGTTTATTTTGTGAGTCCCACATTTCAAATTTGGGAGATATAATTGATTGCATTCATCTTCTCTTTGATGGAGATGATCCTTCTTTAGTTGTTGCGAGGGAACACTTTGATCCTCTTTTTCATTCTCTACATGATGATTCATTCCAATTTGACATGAGTGTGGATAGTTTTTGACAACATTTGGAGGAGGCTTCATTGTCTTTAGAGGAGGTATTTTTTTCTTTTAATTATGTTCTACAATTGTTTCTAGGTGATTTTGGATTTTCTTCTCTGGCAGTGTGGCCTAGAATTCCTATTTGGAGTATGACACCTTTCAACATTGACATGGAGACACTTGAGCATTCTTCAAAAACATCATCCATAATCTTTCTTCCCACATCTTCCTTTCAAGAATTGGAAGATATCCTGCATACTATCTTGGTCTTGTTTCTTCCCAAGGGGAGGAACGTTGTTCGACAGTCATTGGATCATCTTCAACATTCATTGTTGGACATCTACCATCCTTGTAGGAGACTATACATTGAGAGGGGATGCATGGTCTCTCTTCTTCTCTCTTAAGGGGGGAATTTTTCCTTGAATGGGGTTTTTTCCTTCTTATGTATCATTAAGAGCATTCTTTTCTCTCTTTTGGGAAAGAGTTTTGTCCCACAAGGTTTTCTCCTTTTCTTTGTTTGTGAGAGATTGCATTTGTATTTGTACATGGGTAGCTAACATGGTCTCATAGTTGGGACCCATCTTTGTGTCATTTACATAAGTACTCCCTAAGTTTTACTTAAGGGCCCGCGTTGGTGTAAGAAGTACAAGGGTACCTAACATGGTCTTATAGTTGGGACCTATCTTTGTGTCATTTACATGGGTACCTAACATGGTCTCATAGTTGGGACCCATCGTATGAATGAAAATTTTAATGAATAAAATGGGCTAACACTTCAAATTATGCCTATACAATATCCATCCTCATCCTCAATTTGAGAAATATATGAACATATAGAACACATATATAGCTACAAATAAGAAATGGAAGTTGTAATGATCCAATTTAAATTGTTGACCTTCCAAATAATGGTTAGTTGTGCTTCCTAATGATTGGAATTTTGTTACATAGATAGATTCATCCATGTGTAGGTCTTCTAAAGTTGCCAATTGTCTATGTGAAGTTGTGCAAAGTCGTGCAAGGTAGCACATGATGAGTAATGTCTTACCGTGCATGGGAGCACACAACGATAAAGACTTGCACAAGGTAATGTGGGGTGGCATGTGATGAAATAATGCATGGGTTCATGCATGACATGTGATGAAAAATGCCACATAAAGCATCATAGATGTTTGTATAGAAGTACGAAGGATCAAGTAGATGCTTGCATGACAATGCATGAAAATTTAGGTGTTTGCACAATGCTCATCTTGACAATACAAAAGTGCATAAGGGCATTATAAGGTAGTACAAGTGATATGCACAACTATGATGATGGGTCCCAACTATGAGACCATGGTTAGGATTTATTGTGACCTAAGAAGTTTTCTCATTTTAATGTGAATCACTTTTACTCAATCCATAGAGGAAAATGGACACATGGTTAGGCTTTATTGGCCAAAATAGTCCACTCATTTCAATTGGGGCTATATTCTTGTTGAATGTAAGTATAAATAAATGTGTGGTCAAGCTCCATTATTTCTCAATACAAGAGGAAAAATAAACATATTGTTAGGCATTGGTAGGTAAAACAACTCACTCATTTAAATTAGGACTCTATTCTCATAATGTGAAGGAAAATAGACATATAGTAGATGTTGGTGGCCTAAAGAGCCCACACATTTCAATTAATTCTCCATTATCACTATGTAAAAGTTCAAAACTATGTTGTACTTCAAGCCAACCTATCAATATAAATTAATTTAAACATTTCTAATTGAAAGTCAATTTTATTCAAACATATGATTAGCTAGATTCATTCTAGCTAAATTAGAGTTGGACCACGACCTTTCCAGCCAAAAGTGCCCACTAAATACATATGTAGTATCACTTTAGGGCCAATTTACCAAAAAAATATTAAAAACACTTAATGTTCTCACAACTCCTACTCATATAAATAACATTTTAATTTTTTTTTAAAATACCCTTTTATAGATCTATACATGTAGTTTTTAAATATATAATTATTTTAAACATATTAAGAGCCCATAACCGCACTTTCATTCATAAGTGGCCCTACTTTGAATAATTAAAAAAATACTTGCTACCTATCCTCAAAGAGAATGAGAGGTCTTTTCCAAGGGCCATTAACTTTACTTCAAAAGCCTTACATTTTGTATAGACTCTTATTTTTCTATTTAAAGGGTTTAAGCAAACATAAGTTGACTCACTCAATGTGAATGCAAGGTTGTTTTAATTAGAGCTTTTCATTTTATTGAATTTATAGGTATGTAGGTATAGTTAGAATTTTGTCATCTAAATAATACATTCATTTAATTGGAGCTTTATTTTTTTGAATGTGAAGGCAAATAGACACATAATTAGGCTTTTGTAGTCTAGATAATGCATTCATTTAATTAGAGCTCTATTCTTGTTGAATGTGAAGATAAATAAACACATAGTTAAGATTTTGATACCTAGACAATAAACTCATTTAATTGGAGCTCTTTTTATGTTGAATGTGAAAGCAAATAGACATATAGTTATGATTTTGCAACCTAGAAAATGTACTCATTTAATTGAAGCTCTATAATTCATGTCAAATGTGAAGACAAATAGACACATAGTTAGGATTTTGTAGTTTAAACAATGCACTCATTTAATTGGAGCTCTATTCTTGAAAAATGTGAAGAAAAATAGACACATGTAGTATTTTTAACATAGATAATGCACGTGTTTAATCAAGGCTCTATTCTTGTTAAATGTTAAACAAACTTACAAACAAACATGGTTAGATTTTGGTGACCTCTTTTTAAAAAAAATTGTAATACATAACATTTTTACTCAATCCATGGAGGCAAATAAACACATGGTTCAACTTTATTGGCCCAAACAATCCACTCATTCAATTGGGCCTACATTTTTGTTGAATATGAAGATAAATAAACACACATTCAAGCTCCATTCTTGCTCAATGCACTCATTAGTCAAGGATTTATTTAGATTGTTGAATATAAAGGAAAATACAAACATGGGTAGGTTTAGTGACCTAAGAAGTTTTCTCATTTTAATGTGTAGCATTTTTACTCAATCCATAGAAGCAAATGGATATATGGTTCTGATTTGTTGTCCCAAATAATCTACTCATTTCAATTAGGGATACATTCTTATTGAATGAAAATATAAATAAATATGTGGTCAAGCTACATTCTTGCTCATTACAAGAGGCAAAATAAATAGATTGTTAGGCATTGGTAGCTAAAATGACTCATTTATATTAGGACTACATTCTCATAATGTGAAGGAAAATAGACATATAGTACATGGGTAAGTACATGGAAATGGGGGACTATAAAGGGGTCTTAAGTGGCCACTTATTTTTTGAAATTAGGAAATATTGATCTTGGATGAGAAATTGAAAATAGTTACACTAAAAATTTAAAGATACAATAAGAACAAGAGGCATAGTGCTCTGAATCTATTTTCTAAACTACTATTTTTTTTTTTTGAAAATGGTGGAGATTAAAGGGTTCAAAAAAGGGGAGCACACAAAGTGCTCTCATTTCTATCAAAAAATATAACATAGCATCTAGTGTGCTATCCATAAAATGTTAACTTTTTTTAGTATATAAAAAATCTGTTGGGTGAGAAATTAGCTAACACCATGTAGTTTATGCTTGATTTTTCTGCTAATTTTTTATGAACATGTGTTTTTTTAATATTTTTCAAAGTGGACACATCTTGAAAAAAATTGATCGTGATCCCTCTAAATTTATAGGAAACTAATCAAAATCATTGTTTTAACTATGTATAGAATATAGTCTAGTTTTAAAAAAATTAATTTATTTGAAATTTTGACAAATGTCTAAAATATGAAGCCAAAAATACCATATATAGTTTTTTGACAAAAAAATAGAGACATTAGGAAAAATAATTAAAGATCAAAACCTTAACATGTTTGAAATGTGAAAAATTACATGGTTAGAAAGCTAAGAGATAGCTTAATGTCATTTTTTTGACTTGACATTGAAAAACATGCAAACTTGATCGAGAGTATGCTTGAGATTATGTCAGTTCGTTTAAAATTTGAAAAAATATCTTTAGACGTTGAAATGTTAGTCAAACCCTTTGGATTGCATTCCCAAGGAAAATCCAACCCTAAGGGTTGGAAATTCCCAAGGAAAAATATAACGTGAGCATGCTATAATGTGTTAGTGTTATTGTTTTGTTTGGAAAATGTGTCTCAACCTTGCAATTATATACAATTTATTGTTGATAGGATATATATATATATATATTTCCTAGTTACACTGATAGGTGTATACAATGGTAGCATGGGGTGGCGTTGAGGAGAAAAATGTAAGCGTATTAACTTTTTTAGGCAACTCCTAAAAATGACCGACATATATTAAATAAATAATATATTGTAAATCTAGACTGTTAATTATTAGGTTTTAGATCTAATGGTGGATATTTTGTTGGCCTGTCTTACCCTAGAATGTAACTCTATTTTATGAGGGCATTGTACATTATGGCTGCAGTAGAGAGATTGTGATGTATTATGAGAGTCTAGTAGTGATCGTGTTGTCTCTTGATCTCTGGTGGTGATACTCATGTGAGAAAATTGCTCTGCAAGTATATTGTAATCTTTGTGATTTTTCAATAATGTATTGGGCAGCTTTTGGAGTGTGGGGTTTTTCTCTCGAAAGGGTTTTCCCCAAGTAAATAATTGTGTCATGGTATGCATGATATTTATATTATTTCTGTTTAAGTTTCTGTAACTGTTAAAGATTTGTAAATTTTTTCA
Source organism: Sequoia sempervirens (assembly GCA_007258455.2). Taxonomy (NCBI): domain Eukaryota; kingdom Viridiplantae; phylum Streptophyta; class Pinopsida; order Cupressales; family Cupressaceae; genus Sequoia; species Sequoia sempervirens. The sequence goes on from VDFB02101628.1 coordinate 89,980, forward strand.
TTATTCTCTTCTCAAGATAGTGTAAGAAGTTGTTTTGCTACCTTAGCTTCCTTACAAGTGGTATTAGAGCTTGATCACTTTTGGTTTCAGTTGTGGGTTGTTGGGTTTTTTGAACTAATCCAGATTTGAGTGGGAGCTTGTGCAGAAGACACTTTGTAATCTTGTAGGAATTTTCAGATCACAAGTTCATCATGGAGAATAGAGGTGGAGAAATTTTCTATAAATAATATTGAGATGTGGAAGCTAAAGATGGAGGATTTATTGATAGATTGTGATCTATGGGATGTTGTTGATGAGAATGTTTCAAGGCATGCAGATCCTACTTAGGCTGCTCAATATGATGTTATGGACTGTAAAGCCAAGGGTCTAATCATATTGTGCTTGGAAGACTCTATTTTAATTAATGCCCATGAGGAGGCCTTTGCACAAAAACTATGGAAGAAGCTTGGTGAGATGCATAAAGCCAAATCTTTAGTGAACAAGATTTTCTTGAGGAAGAAGTTGTATTCCTTGAGAATGGAAGAGGGTGGAAAAATCACATACCACTTGGAAGAATTCAATATGTTGGTGGTTCAATTGGCATTAGTTGGTGTCAAAATGGATGAGGAGGAGAACTATCAGATCCTTCTTCAAGTTCTTTGCCCGATTCATGGGATTCTCTTGTTATGGCTATTGGGAGCATTGAACTGTTATTTTGAAGACTGAAGATGTGGTCAATTCTTTGCTTTCTGAAGAAGTGAGGAGGAAGGTATCCAAAAAAGATTCCTTTGATCACAAGGGAATATTCGTGTCCGCTTTTTCAAAGTGGACTTACGGATTTGATCATGAGTTTTCATCTCATCTTTACTTTTATAAAGGAAAAGTAAACTAAAACTTGTAAAGGATAGACCCCTTTACGGATTTCAGCAGGGTAGCAATAGCAAGGTGATGAAAGCTATGTTGTTACTTTTAATGATAAAAATTGGAGGGTTACAAAAGGTTCCTTAGTGGTAGAAAAAGGTGTGAAAGTAGGCACCTTATATCTTTGTACAAGTCATACTTTTCCTTCTAATTTAGTTGTTGTAGAGAAAAGTCAATGTTCAGGAATAATTGTTGTAATTCAATAGGTAAAAAATCAAATAGTTGTTGTGGGTTCAAAGCAATATTGTGGCATAATAGACTTGGTCACATGAGTGAAAAAGGTATGAAAGTGCTTCAATCAAAGAAAGTTTTACCAGTTCTAAAATGTGTTAATATGGATTTCTATGAAAGTTGTATGTATGAAAAACAAAAGAGAGTTAGTTTTCTCAAGGATGGGAAGCAAAAGAAAGATGAGAAATTGGAGCTTGTGCATACAGATGTTTGGAGACCAGCTCAAGTATCTTCTCTTGGTATTATGTCACTTTTATTGATGATGCAACAAGGAAGGTATGGATTTATTTCCTTAAGAAGAAAATTGATTAATTTGAAACATTTAAAAGATGGAGAAGCTTGGTTGAGAATGAGACTGGTAAAAAGTTGAAATGTCTCATATCTAATAATGGTGGTGAGCATTGTAGTAAATAATTTGAAGATTATTGTTCTTCTAATGGAATTCGTAGGCAGAAAACAGTTCCAAGGACCCCACAAGAAAATGGAGTGGTTGAGGGCATGAGTAGAACAATACTGGAGCATGCACAAACAATGAGATTGCATGTTGGGCTACCTTTAAACATGTGGATAAAGGCTGTAATTTTTTTATTTATTTAATTAATAGAGTTCCTTCTAATCCTTTGGGATGTGGTATTCTAGAGGAAGAATGGACATGCAAGAAGGTAGGTTATTTTTTTCTGAAAAATCTTCGGCTGTGAAGCATTTGCACATGTAGATTCTGAAAATAGAACCAATTTTGATGCAAAATCAAAGAAATGAGTATTTGTTGGATATGACATTGATGAATTTGGTTATAGGCTTTGGGAATTTGAAAATAAAAAAAATTGTGAGAAGTAGGTATGTTATATTCAATGACAAAGAGTTGTACAAAGATTAGTTGCAGTAGCATGATAATAAATAAAATATTATGTAGTGTTGGATGATACTCTGGACAACAACAAAAAATACCACAAACTTTAGTGAGACGATGAACAAGGATTGAAGTAGACCTCAGGAAAAATTTCTCCCTCTTTGTATTCTATTTTATTAACTAATGCTAGTGAACTGAAATGTTATGATGAAGCTATGTAGGTGGATATCAAGGTTCAATGGGAGCATGGAATTGAAGAAGAAATAGACTCCTTGCTGAAAAATCAGACTTGGGAATTATGCAAGTTTCCTACAGGAAAAATAGGATTTACCAAACAAATGGGTTTATAGGATGAAAGAGGAAGATGGAGGTAAGAAAATATTTAAAGCAAGGTTAGTTGTAAAAGGATTTGCACAAAAAAGGCATTGATTTTGATGAAATATTTTCTATGGTTGTTAAAATGACTTCTATTCGTACTATTTTAAGTATTGTGGCTGTTGAAGATTTGCATTTAGAACAAATTAATATTAAACCAACCTTTCTCCATGGTGATTTGGAGGAGGAAATATATATGGAACGACCACAAGGATTTGAGGTCAAAGTTAAGGAGAAATCAATGTGCAAATTGAAGAAAATTTTATATGGCTTGAACCAAGCACCTTGACAATGATACGTATTAAATTTTATAGTTTTATAAATGAGCAAGGCTATTGTCAACTATGTAATTTAGACAATTGTATTTATTTTAAGAGGCTGGATGATGATAGCTATATTATTTTATGTTTATATGTTGATGATATACTTGTAGTGGGGTCCAACATGGATCATATGAGGGAGTTAAAAAAATAGTTACCAAATTCATTTTCTATGAAGGATTTGGGGGCAACAAAAAAAATCCTTGGAATGAAGATTACTAGAGATAGGAAAAAAAAAAAAATATTTTTATCTCAAGTTGATTATGTTGAAAAAGTGTTGTAGAGATTTCACATGGTAAATGCAAAAGCTGTCAGCACATATTTTCCTAATCATTTCAAATTGACTAAGGAGATGTGTCCAAAGACACACAAGGAGGATGATGAAATGTCCAAGGTACCATATGCTTCAGCTGTAGGAAGTTTAATGTATGCCATGTTATGCACGAGATTGGATATTGCACATGTCGTAGGAGTTGTTAGTAGGTATATGAGTAATCTCAAAATGGAGCATTAGAATATGGTAAAATGGATTCTCAGGTATTTGAGAGGTACATCTAAATTTTTATGTTTTGGGAGTTCTAATACTAATTTAAAAGCTATGTTGATTGAGATTTGATAGGGGATATAGATACTACGTGGAGTACCATAGGTTATGTATTTATAGTTGATGGGACAACAATGAGTTGGATTTCTCGATTGCAAAGGTAGATGCTTTATCTACCACAAATGCAAAGTATGTTGCTACAACAGAGGAGACAAAGGAGATGATATGGGTGTAATTTTTAATGTAAGAATTTGGAAAATAGTAGGTTGAAAATTACTTTTTAATGGACAGTTAGAGTGCTATACATCTTGCAAATAATTTTTCCTTGCACTCTAAAAATAAACACATATAGCTAAGATATCATTTTGTTTGGTCAATGTTGGAGGATGGAGAAGTAATGTTGGAAAAGATACACATAGATGACAATCTAGCAGATATGTTTATGAAGGTGGTAACAAGGGAGAAGCTAAGTTCCTCTTCAACTTTCGTTGGTCTTCAAGGTTAACAATAAAATAGAGCAGCAGAGTCCAAGGTACTTATTTCTGGTGGGAGTTGCAGGGGAAACAATGTTATGATTAGTATCCAAGTGGGAGATGGTATGGTGTGGAGTTTGATCAATATCCAAGTGGTAGGTTGTTGTGGTATGGAGACCAATCAGATTTGAATGCAAAAATATTTGTCATTATTTAATTTAATAATTGTTTTACTTTTGTATTTAACATATAGTTACAAATAGTTAATGCATGCTGGAACATAAAGTTACAAATAGTTAATGTTGGAATGAGCAGTTACAACTAGTTAAACTACAATAATTAATCTAACTGCCCAAAAACCAAGGAGTTATTAGTTGCATGAATTGCTACATGCATGGGAAGGAATTTTTCACACATTTTTGGGGTTATTTATGATTGATGGGCATGCAAAATTAAAGTAGAAACTCACAGAGTAGTGGCTAGAAAAATGCAGTAAGTGTCATGGGTACATGCAATAAAGGTTGTGTAAAAATCAACAGTGGAAAAATGTGGAAAAGTGTTGCTGCAAGTTGTTGCATGTCTTTGCATGTCATTGTAAAGGTTATTTGATGGGGGATTACTATAGTTTGGAACCTCTATTTGTGGATATAGCTCAGATTTGGGTGAACCATGTTAAATCTTTGTGTTGTCTTCTTGTTGTCCATTTTTCTGGGTCTTATAAATTTGTTGCGTTTTCTTATTTTTCTACATTAATTGATAAGTTCTTGTTTATAAAATCTAACATATAGGTGACACCAATCCCCACTAGAATAGAGACACCAATTCTTGACAAAACAATACAATAGATAAAACACTAATTTTGCTAGAACATAAATAATGGTGGATTTGAAATATGACACCAATAGATATACTAATATTGGCACACTCTATTTTCTTCATGCTTCTACAACGGCATAACTATACATCCCACTACAATAATTTCACTATGATCATTAATTACATTCCCTCACACTTTAGTACACATAATTACTCTTTGATTACAACTTGATTCATACAATGCATCTAAACATTTGAATTATATACATGATACTACATTAACACTCTTCTATATCAGCCAGGGATAGACAATATAGGATGAACCTAAACTCGAATTACATGAAACATGTAGTACAATGGTCCAAACTTATTGCCAAAAGAACTTGATGGCTTACAGACCCATGAGAACCTTAAATAGGTCTTATCCTCACTCCACATGCTTGAATTGAATTCTACACACTAGTAGCCATTACTGCACATGCCTCAAACTTAGAATAGCTTGATGAAACTTCTAAAATATTTCAAAATCCTCACACACTAAGTCACGCCACCGAAAACTTAAGAAATTGATAGAAGTAGTGTAGGAATAATCTTCTTCCAAACTACAAAGAAACACCACATTTATGAAAGAAATGCCACTTATATTAATTAATCTATCTTCCCAAAAGATATCCCTCCAGACCACCATACACATGTTGACTACATACCTGACATGGTATAATAAATTCATTAGCTATCTAAAGGTAGTCATGCCACTATTGACATGATACAAGATATGATAGATTAGATCGCCTACAAAACATACTTTCGGAACAGATGATACTTCTACTCCTACAATCTTCTTCATTTTGACACCTTCATTCTAACAGCCTTGACACCCTTTGATAACTATTGTCAACAACAATGACCTACTGACATTAGTTTGACATCAATGACAACCTATGCTCAACAAGTTGTTCATTCTTTATCTATCTGAGGTTTCTTTATTCTTTCCATTTTTATTAATTTCCCCTTCCTTTCTTTTTTATACATTTTTTTAAAAGAAAAAATTCAAATACCTCCATTATAAAAGGGAGATTCCCTTCTCAAATTTAAATGAAAATCACCTATTCAATGGTGATTTTTCTAATTATCACAAACCTTTTTTGATGTGCATTAGTCAAGTCATGTTGATTTTAGTAAAAAATTACAAAAAAATTATTTATCAACAAGAAAAAATATGGAAGATGATCTATTGAGTACAATCTAGTTGTACATAGGAGAAGAAGTTTATAAATTTACATTAAAAGACAAATATTCCACTGACAATGCAAAATTAATCAAACAGAAGAGGTAGTTTGAGTGATGTAATAGCCAACCACTCAAAGAGAAAATTTAGCACTACAAACACTAGGAATCATGTACTCAAATGGAAAATCAAGAAGAAATTTATAAAACAATCTATGAAAGAGATAGAGATAGTTATGAAAGAAGAAGAAGAAGAAGAATAAATTACTAATTTTATGTAATATATTTTAAACATAGAGAAGTATGACATTACTTTTAGCCTTCACTCCTATGAAATATAATAGTTAGGAGAAGGATGAGTCATACGAACCCAATCATTGAAAAATTACCTATTCATTCTATCCATCAACAAGCCCTAAACCAACCATATAAATTGTTCATGATCCAAGTAACATTGAGTGTGTATAAACATAATACATGAGAGATAAACCACATATATATGTCTTACAATAATGGCATGGCATCAACATGTATTGAAAACATTAAAAAATCATATGAATAATAATGCATCTCACCAATACTTGTTCACTCTCAATTCCCAAGTTTCACTAGTAAATAATCCTCTCAAGGTTCCAACTATTGGTTGACTAACTTGTGAAACATAGAAAAATATAGGTTCACCAATTTGAAATGGGGAAAATGGGGGTGAAGAACCTATCTTTCCTTTGTTTCATTAGGAAAAGAGATCCCCACAAAGAATTGACTTACAACCCTTAGGTGAGCCAACATAGTGGGGGAATCTGCTTGTTTCCTTATGATTGAGGATGAGGGTATCTACCTAAACAACATTTTTGGGAGAAAAATTAAAAATAGTAAATATACTCAATTATGCTCATTCAAACTTGAAACATCAATTTAAAGCATAATATAGATAGACTCATCAACTAGCTTTGAGGAGCCTTTGATGTTAGTTTGTAGCTTCTATCTAATATGGGTTTCAATGTCAAAAAGTCATAAATGAATCCTGTAGGTGAGTTTCTGTGAATTGACAATAAATTTGACAACTTTTTGCAACTTTGATAACTTTTCTACTTTTACACTTCAAGATATATTCAATCCTTATTCAACCTAAGATCTGCAATGCAAGCATAAGAGGGAAAAATTGTTTATTTTTGGTGAATGGGGTTTTTTCCTTGGTCAAACACAATTTCGGTAATTAAACCTTGAATTGAAACAATGAAATGTGAAAGGAATAATGAATGAACAAATATATGTCACAACTCAAAAAATATAGTGGTAGTTTGAGTGATGTAATCAAGGGGACCTAAACAAAGTGTGAAAATGTAAAGGAGTACATTTTTCAATACTACAACTTGAAAGTATCATAACTCATTATGTGTTTCTACTTAATCATAATATACTTGTAAATTTATACACATAGAATTCTCACGTTTTTACCCACAAACAACAACCATTGGATTCATTCTTGATTGAGTTTCTTATTAACATATACAAGTATAATTTTAAGAATTTCTCAAGATTTATGTAAGGTTATTAATCTTGCCTAGGTTCATTAGATAAAATATATTTACATAATAAGGTCTTTGAGGATTCATAACATCTACAATTATGGTTTAAGAAACAAGATTTCTTCAATGCACAAGATGTACTTAATTACTAGATATCCACAATTGGATTCCAATGTAGAATGTATCATGAGTGCATGGTTTCCTTCCGATAGGGATGAAAAATTTAAATACAGTGTACAAAAATATACCTAAGGAAATGGATCCGAGGATTGCATATGTCATTGATGGTAATAATAATGTCAAAATGCTTTAAAATTAGAGTTATAATGACAATTTTGTTCTTTATTAAAAATAAATCAATAATTGTTTCTTAATAGTTTTTGATTAGGGGCAAAGCAGGTTTTGAAGGGATCTGAAACCCTTTACAAGAAGGTTTTGGAAGGACCTACAACTCCGTCAATAGAAATCTAAAAACAAATAAAGTTTATATGATCAACAACCCAATATCAACAACCATCCTAAAAAATTCACAAGACTACTCATGCTGCAAAAAATAGGTTTTGAAGGGAACCTAAAACCCTCTACAACAAGGTTTCAATAGGGACCTTCAACCCAAGAAACTAATAGAAACCACTTGAAATAGTTAGGAGACAATACAACTAGGTTGCAACAAACCATTTGCTCAGTAAGAGCATCATTGAGCCACTAAGAAGAGGGAAACAAAAGTTCCTAATCAAAATAATTAGTCCAACCAAATTCTTGATGCAGGAGCATCTGGGCGGACTGGAAATCGACATCACCCAAAAACATTTTAAGGTTTAGTTTTTAGTTTAGTTTTGGTTTGGTAGTCATTGGCATCTCTCGGCATCACAAATCTTCAAATTTGGCATAAAACTGCAAGAATCAAACTTTCATCGGTTCATAGTTTCAACACTTTGTAGGCAGTTTTGTAAAATTTATTTCCAAAAATCCAAAAAAGCTAGAGTAGAATCCTTTTGCAGGGGAATTCTTGGAGGTAACATTTAAAATGTGCAAAAAGAATCGAAGTTATATCTTTCACCGTTTGGGAGAAATTAATACTGGAAATTTGTGTTTTTAAATCCGAAAGTGTGTCGCCGATTTACAAAAAATTTAAAATTTCATAATTCTAGAAGGCTGGAGCAAAATCCTTCTATGCAAAACCTAAGGGGGTCATAACACACCTTTGGGAAAAATTTTAAGCAAAACAAAGAACTTTAATTTTTTCGTCTTTTCGACCCCTGTTTCCGCTCATGCAAAGTCGCCAAAAATTAACTAATTCATTATGGAAAAGTATTAAGGGGGTTTATGTGATAAATTTTCAAGTTTTTATTCCTCTAATTTTTTCTACATTCCAAAAGTATGAAGAGGCATTGTTTTAAAAATGATAGAAATTATGGTGAAAGGTTATATAATTGCCAGTGACTAAAGGAGAGGAGGTACCTTGTTTAAAATAAAATTTAATGAAATTCTATAGCAAAAATATGGGATGCAAGCCTCTATTGTGGTTACAACATTTATCATATAAAAAGGAAGAAATTCAGGCAAACTTGGGTAGGTGTCGAAGAGAAGGTGAAAGGCCAAACATTGTAGAGAAGTGAATAAAATAAATATGATTGCTGATTTGCAACAAATTTCTCATAGGTAGATTTCAAGGAGGGAAACTATCAGCCCATGGGAAGGGCATAGAGGTGAGGATTGATTGTTTGTAGAGGAATCCATGAAGGAAATGTGTGCAGATTTGTGAGAGAGAGGCTTTTGAAGGATAGAATTGAAATTCTTTGTAACAAGTTAGTTTTATGTTGATTTGAATAAAATAAATTTTTGTTGCTACAATTGTTCACAGTGTTGTTGATTGAATTCCAAACTTGTGTGAGTGAGTGTTTTTGGAGAGAGGGGCGTACCCTCTTGCATCAATTGGTATTAGAACCAAAGGTCTTGAGCATGTAGAGTCTACACCAAGACCTGTGGGTGGAAAAGAGAAGTGGTGAAGCTATGGATAGTAGGTTTTGAACTTTGTGCAGGTTGTAGGTTGAGGTTGCATGGAAAGTGTCTGAAAAAATGTCTTGGAAGCTAGGAGAATATTTTATGATGGAGAAAGAATTTATGAAGCCACAAAAAGAGAAGCAAGAGCCCATCTAGAGGAGCAATGTGTTTTGAACTATTTGCAAGTTAGGTTGAAAGTGTTGTAGAGTGGTTGTGGACAATAGTAGCACATGTAATTTGGTGTCATTAGAGATGGTCGAGAAATTGAAATTGAAGAGAAGAAAGCATCCAAACCCTTACAGTAGTTCTTGGTTGCAAGGAGATCGCCAAATATGGGTAAGTGAACAATGTATTGTTGATTTTCAAATTAGTAGATATAATGATGAGATTGTATGTGATATAGTACCCATGGATGTTTGCCATATTTTGTTGGGTTGACCATGGCTCTATTATAGAGAAGAGCTATACATAATAGAAGAGAAAATACATATAGCATAATAAAGGATGGGGAAGAGTATGTTTTGAGTCTATTGCAGGGTAAACAAGAGGAAGTGGTGAAATAAGTTGCAACGGTATGCCCTAATGGAGGCATAGAGAAAGATGTTGAAAAAGAAGAGGAAAGTGCAATAGTGGTTGAGGATAAAGAAGAAAGAGAAGAGGCTATGGTAGAGGTTTCTGAGGATGAAAAGAAAAAGGATATAGTTGTAGAGGAAGATTGTGAGATCGCAACAAAGATTGAGGAGCAATGTAATGTTGCAGTAGTTGAAGAGGATAATGTTACAATAGTTGTGAGTCCTTTGGAGGACACGATAATGGTGGTAGTAGTGGTTGGTGAATATGAAAAAGTTGTGGTAAAGGATGAGCAAGATGTTGTCATAACAGCAAAGGAGGAAGAGAATGGTGAAGTTGTAGGTGTACACATAGATTTGTATGTGGATGTTGCAGGTTGTGATGAGGGAATTTGGTGGAGGAGGCTGGATGATGGTGGGTTGAATCCCACAAAGGATGTGAGGAGTGGGAAGAGTATTTGGAGAGGTTGGGATATGATGGACATGAGTCCATGAGAGGAAGGAAGAAGAAGGTGCACACTTGGTGAAGGAGGACAAGTGTCCCAACTAAGTGTTGGAAGAGGTGGAGGAAGAAATTATTTCTGTCTAATTCAGCGATGGAGTTCACTATAGGTTGCATTCAACCTAAAAGAGTAGTCCCACTACTCAACTCCATTTTGTGAGTCGTACTCACAAAATTTTCCTACCCGACGTGTTTGATGCAAGAACATCCGGGCGGACTAGCAATTGGAATCACCAAAAAAAAAAAAGGTTTAGTTTTGGTTTGGTAGTCATTGGAATCTCTCGGCATCATAGAACTTCAAATTCAACATAAAATTGCAAGAATCAAACTTTCATCGGTTCATAGTTTCAACACTCCGTAGGCAATTTTGTAAAATTTATTCCCAAAAATCCATAAAAGCTAGAGTAGAATCCTTTTATAGGGGCATTCTTGGAGGTAACATTTAGAATGTGAAAAAAGAATCGAAGTTATATCTTTCATTGTTTGGGAGAAATTCATACTAGAAATTTATGTTTTTAAAGCCGAAAGTGTGTCATCGATTTACAGAAAGTTTAAAATTTCATAATTTTAGAAGGATGGAGTGAAATCGTTCTATGGAGGACCTAAGGGGGTCATAACACACCTTTTGGAAATTTTTTAAGAAAAATGTAGAACATTCATTTTTTCATCTTTCCGACACCCGATTCTGCTCATGCAAAGTTGCCAAAATTTAACTAATTCATTATGGAAAAGTATTAAGGGGGTTTATGTGATAAATTTTCAAGTTTTTATTCCTCTAATTTTTTCTACATGCCAAAAGTATGAAGAGTCATTTTTTTAAAAAAGATAGAAATTATGGTGAAAGGTTATATAATTTCTAGCGACTAAAGGAGAAGAGGCACCTTGTTTAAAATAAATTTTAATGAAATTGTATAGAAAAAATATGGGGCACAAGCCTCTTTTGAGGTTGCAACATTTATCAAATGAAAAGGAAGAAATTCAGGCGAACTTGGGTAGGTGCCAAAGAGAAGGTGAAAGGCCAAACATTGTAGAGAAGTGAATAAAATAAAATATGATTGCTGATTTGAAATAGATTTCTAATAGGGAGATTTCTTAGAGGTAGATTTCAAGGAGGGAAAATTTCAGCCCATGGGAAGGGAATAGAGGTGAGGAGTGATTTTTTTTAGAGGAAGCCATGAAGGCAATGTGTGCAGATTTGTGAGAGAGAGGCCATTGAAGGCCATAATTGAAATTCTTTGTAACAAGTTAGTTTTATGTTGATTTGAATAAAATTAAATTTTGTTGCTGCAATTGTTCACTGTGTTGTTGATTAAATTTAAAACTTGTGTGAGTGGGTGTTTTTGGAGAGAGGGGAGTACCCTCTTACATCAATTCTCAACCTCAATATGAGAAATACAAGGAAAAATTAAGGAAGAAAAATCCCCTTAAAACACTGGTCAAACCATGAAGCCATCTCGTTCTCCATAACTGAAGGAAAGAGCTCCCCTCTATTAGAGAGGATAACATGAACAAATTTTCCACTAAACCCTGAGATCACCAGCAACCATAGACTCCACCTCAATAGGAGTAACTCCCACCTCAAAAGGGACAACAATTGAGAAAACTAGAGTAGGGAGCTTTCGACCAAATACACAACACCCATCTCCACCTCAATAGAAGAGGAATCCACCTCAATAGGAACGGTCTTCACATCTATAGAAAAAACAAGATGTAGAACCAAGGAGAAAGCCACCAAACCAACAAAAAATAATCCAACAGTTGTTTCTTAATAGAAATTAATATTAATAAAAGCATATATTCTAGATAGGTTAACATTTTTTTTACTAATTATTCATTTTTCTTATTCAATTATTAAATAAGTGATTGTTCATTTTTAGGATGTTATCTTTATTATAGTTTAAGAGTCCCTTATTTGTTCCCTCTATCTTTATAAATCTTTTTTATTTTAAGATTAACAATTTTTAGAGCATATATTAGCAAGTTGGTTGCAAGGTTCCTTTAGTAGTGTTGATGATGATTTTGGCACCACAACAATGCAAGAAGAATACTACTATTCTACTTCTCCTGAAAGAGAAAGGAAACACATGGATGCCTTAGCTCCCAAGGTCTTTGTAGTTGGGTCTCAACTATGCTGATGTTACTCAGTGGTCAATGCAACAGTAATATTCAAGGGGCCTACTGGTGTGAGCTTCTAGATTGTCCTAAGATCAAGCATGAAATAAAACCTAATTTAACGGGGTTTTTAAAGAAACAACAAAAGATAGATCAGGGTTTTGAAACAGAAAAGAACAATAGTTCATCCAATCTTAACCAGACTTGTTAACTTCAAGGAATTATAAACTAAAACTGCAGAACAAGATAAGCTTGTGATTGACACACATCCTCTTTCATTCTCAGTGCTAATTCGAATAACAGATTTTTAGCTACCATTTAAATAAAACACAAATAACATTTCATTCCTTGAAGGCTTCACAAATCAAATGATCAATTAAGACAACTACCATTCAGGAACACAACATGAAGTAGATTAAACTCTAATTGCTTCTACTGTCAATAAAATAGATAAGCAATATTTACAAAGCTGACACAATCACCAGTGTACAGAGAATCTGTTTCTCTAGATTTTTTCCAACTACAATAAGAGAATTTAGAAAATACATTACAGTCTGTACTGAAATCTAATTGCTAAACAAGAAGACAAGAGAAGCTCTCATTATTGAGAATCAAGACGCAACTCTATCTCCTTCTGTTAACTGACTAACTCCTAACAGTTCTTAGTCTAAAAGTTCTCTAATCCTAGAAGTTCTAATCTAGAAGTGCTCTAAAAATTCTAACTCTGAATTCCTAGCTATAGAAGTTCCAACCTTTACAAAGAGGCAAGAATGCCTTATATACATAATGTACCAATAGGAATGTGTTGTCCCCTGCACTAGGGTTTTCAAAAAAATATCTCTTGACTGTAAAAGGGTCAGCCCCTAGATCTTTCTGAGGAGGGTCAAAGCTGCATTCAATGAGGAGCCCTGCTGTCCAAGTCGGTGATGGCTTGAGCTCAGGAGAAGCCTTTAGATATTTTTGTAGCTACAAAATTTACTCTTTTGTCTTTGTGTCCACCTTCGAACTCTGCTCAGGGTCGTCTTGAATGCTCAGAATATCTCTAGGGAAATTTACCATTAATACTGGTCAACCTCTTTGCCAGTAGCCGTTACAGCTGTCCCTGTTGACTCATAGTTTGTTCGCTCGTCTTCTGGCATTATTTGTGTTCTGGACCCCTTCGGCATGCTGACCTTTCTCTGGAAGCATCATCGGGCCTGCTTGTAGATCTGGATATTTCACCCGAGTGGACTCATTTCCTTTGGATCTCAGAAGGAGTCCATTTCGCTTGCACCCGACAGACTTCTTACATAGGGGCAGTCAATTGGTCAAGGAGCCAATGGATTCATTCTTGAGTTCCCTGTGATTGTTGGAATAGAGGCCACGTGAGATTTTTGGGAGATCATAGGTCATGCGAATGCATCGCATGTCGGTGAGACACCTTTGGTGTCTCCCCAATGTGATGATATCACTTTCGACAACTATTGGCATGACCTGGACCAGTTGATGAGACCATTCGGTGAGCTTTAGAAGTCACATCGAGCTCATTTAACATATCAACAAGACTGCGTTCCTTCCCTGAGACCACATAGCGAAGTTCCTCCTCTCTCGGCAAGCACATTTTGCATCGGCGAGACTTCTTCATTCGCCAAGACCTTTTGCCCATCTCCTCTGTTCTTGCCGAACTCATTTTGCACCTTGGGTGGGGTCCCCTAATAGCATTCTCCTGTCGCTGAGACTTTTTGATTCCGTCACCAAGACATTCCCGGGTCACCGAGACTTTTTAGTGAACTCCAACTGCTACGCCGATGCCTTCCCTTAACTCTGAGACCACATCCGATCGGCGAGACCTCCAGCGAACCCCTTTTGATTTGGGTGAGCCCATTATGAATCGGTAAGATCATTCCAAGTCGGTGAGACTTTATAGCGCCCCTATCTTTTCTCCTTGAGTTCATTCCTATCCCCTCGGGCTTGAGCTCTTATGTTTCGGCGTGACCCCCACAAGTCAGTGAGAGATTACCTCAAACTTTGGATCCTTCGGCGATTTTATTTCATGTCGGTAGGACTTCCTACTATCGCTAAGATCTCCTGGAAAAGATGCAAATCTTTCAATGAGCCTCCTCATGTCGATGAGACCATCGATTGTTTCCGTGACCTTATAGCGAAGTCCTTCATTTGTTTGGAGTCTCCCTGATTTCCTTTTGTCCTCCTCGAGCTCTGGTCTTTCTGTTTCAGGGTGACTTTCTTTCTTCACTAAGACCTTTTGGTGAAGGCATGATCCTTCGCCGAGTGTTCACTAGTCGGCAAGAGATCCCGAGGTCGGGGAGACCTCATAGCGACCCCTTGATTTCTCCTCGAGCCCATCCTTGTCATCGGCGTGACTTTAGCTCTTCGACAAGACATCTTTCTGAGAGCGTTATCTTTTGGTGACCTCCTGTCATTTTTGAGAGACACTTTGTGGTCGCCGAGACCTTTTAGCGAGCCCAGATCACTCTATTGATGCCGCTTTTGTTGCTGTGACCTCACCTCTTTGGCCAGACATTATGCCGATGGTCTTATCCTTTGCCGAATGCAACTCCCTTCGACAAGACCCATGCCAATCGACCAAACCTCCTGCCAAAGGCAAAATTATCGCTGAGACTCAGATTCTTAGGTGGGACCCTCCTCTGTCGGTGGGACTTCGTTCGGTTGATAAGACATTATACCGACCGAAGCCCTGCTTTTTCCGAATTTTGTATTCGCCAAGACCCCTCTTATGGTCATCCGAAATTCTTTCCTTCTCTCCACTTGTGTCACTGTAACATTCTGATTCTCTCACCGATGAAACAATATGTCGGTGAGACTTTATGGGTCAACAAGACTGCCAGACCTCACCCCAATAGACTTCCTCTTGTGCTTTTTCGGTGTGACCTGAAGATTTTGCTAAGACTTGTTGGCGAAGAAGATGACTCCCGCTGAAGTGTTTGCTTGCTATGCGGTAGTTAGTGAGACTTTATGAATTCACCAAGACTTCTTGGCGAAGAGAAAACCCTTTGCTGATGTATGGATTCTTCTGCCACCGGTTGGTGAGACTTGAAGATCTCGCCGAGACCTTTTCCTAAAAAAAAATTCTATGCCGATGGGAAGCTCCTAGTCACCGGGACTTTGAATGATGTGTTGCTGATAGGAAACTGCATGTGAAATCCAGTTAGCGTGACATCCTTGAGGTCTTGCCGATAGGAAACAGCGATGCATACTTAGCAAAATGCATTATAAGTCAGGGAGACTTCATATGATCTCACGATGATATGACTTGTAATGTGGAGTATCCGGACTTGATGGAATCTATAGCGCAACAGGGCCATATATTGGGAAAATATGTTCATGGAGGGACCTTTTTGGAAACTTTGCGAGTATGGTCAATATGTAATATCATCAAAATTGTGCAGTTCTAACACCCCCTTTAGATCCTTAGCAGATAGAGCCCAGCCACCAGTCGGCAAGAGGTTAGGAAAGTCATGCTGACCTTTGCCTTAGCTAATTTTTAGGACCAACTGAATTGAGGCATGAATTTCAATTGAGCTCTCCTAGCAAATATCATCTAGTGTAGGATTTATTCCTGCATTCAACAAAGAAAACTATAATGAAAATCACACAAACAGAAGTTAAATAATCAAAATCATCATTGAAACGAATCCTATGTTAGTAAGGTGCCGTTAAATCTTCAAACAAAATGATCATACAAACAGTTCGGGTTTCAGGTCGACCCGCGGAATCCAAGCCAGGGGGAACTTCGGAGAATTCCAAGTCAGGCGGATTCCAGCAGAATAAACATGAAAACACCCAGTAGAAAGTTAATCTGATCATTATCAATCAAGGAACATCATGTGAGATCTCAAAATAGCATCAATTAATCAAAAAATGCATCATCATTTATTATCTTCCTATTACTCCATGTACTTCTTCACATTTCAACAGATTCTGGGGAAATCTGTGCGGGACGGATATTCGCGAAGGAGAAGACATTTTGGTAAACCCAAAAAAAAAATAGGGAACATCGGATTTTGGGAAAATTCGGAGGAGAAAGAAATCTATGAAGGTACATCTCCTCGGAGGCCTCGGGGATTTTGGGAAAATCAGGTCCACGCGGAATTTTGCGAAGACCAAAAATCCCTGAACAACAGTGCTTGGCGGAGCTTGAGTGAGATCTGGGAAAATCTAGATTGGGTGGAAAATCCCAAACTCAGGAGAAAATCTGAATTCCAACTGAGGCAGAACGAAACCTGAACTGAAAACACACCGCCCTCTTAAAGCTGACAGAGGCGGAAATAAGTGGGATGGGGACGAGAGACAAAATGGATAAAGCAGAATGAGACCGAACCAAAACCGAACCAGAAACTTTTTCAAGTTTTGGGTTCGGATTCCGTTCCGGGCCCACCTTTGACGTCATCCGAAAAGAGAAAGAAAGGACAAGGAAAAGAAAGAGAAAAAGGAGGGGAAAACCCCCATGACGAAACAAAAGAAGAAAAGGAAAATGAAAGAAAGAAACACGCGGAATCGGGATCGGAATGGAACCTGAACCAAAAACTTTTTCAAGTTTCAAGGTTTGGTTTCGGTTTTGGTTCCGAGTCCGCCAAGAGAAAAAAAGAAGAAGAAAAAGATGCGCAAGGCCGAAAACACCCAAGGCATAGGAAATAAAAATCAACAAAGACCAACGAAGAGAGAGAAAAGGCGAGGTCGGACCCGGGATGGGACCCAAAGAAAGTTTAACACCTCGAATTAGACTGGGACACAACTCCGCGAAAGAACAAAGAACGGAGAGAAAGAACGGTTGGGACTGGAACCAGGAATGGAGCAAGACCAGAACCTGGAAGGAATTTCCAAGTCCGGTATTGGTTCCGGTTCCGCCTCTGACAGAAATCCAAAAAAAAGAAAACGCCTAAGGCAGAAAACTAGAGGCCCAAGGGAAAAGACAAAAGGGGGACCTATTTTGTTCCAGAACAAAATGGGGTGGTTATGCAAGGCATAACAAGTAGATCAAACTTTTTGTATGTTTTACCTCAACAATCCTCGTTCATTCCAAATTGCATTTAGTCTTAAGTAAAATTCAAGCTTACTTTTTATAGTATGCTCATTCTAACTCAAAATTTCAATAGATTTGTGAGCAACAAGTAATATAAACACCTCCAATAGAAATGGTTTAATACTTATATAAATTAAAATTTTAAACATTATAAAAACAAGTGTGATCAATAAAATTATTTAAGCACACTAAAAAAAACATAAAAAAACAAAAAAATTCTAAAAAATATTCTAAAAATCCACAGTTTGCGTAATGTCTTCTAAAAACAATTTCAAATTGATTTTAGTTTGCTATATAATACAAAATTCACTTGGTCATAATGAATCAAAACTACTACAGTGCATATTTAGCAATACAACACAATCATAAAATTCCAATGTCCTCTATCCATACATGTATAAAATATAGTTACAAATTTTCATAATTTGGATACATGCCTATAGTTTCAACCACAACATTTGACTTCATTCCAATTGATTGATAATTAGGAACTAGGATAATTTGGAATCCTATGTGGAAATTTTGAACATTCTTGGCTGTGGGTGACAAACTCATTCAAAACCCCATCCATGTGTCGACTAGAGTAGAAGATGTTGTACAAGTAGGCATTTGAAGTTATTAGCAAGAAGACAAACAATAAATGTAGGTTTTCAAATTGAAATGGTTTATATGGTATGGAAATTAATAGCATGTAGTTTATATAGTCCATGATAATGCCAATGCTGATATTTTTGGATCAAATTGTATAATCTATGAGAAGGATAATGCAAAAAGAAAGAAAAATGGTATGAAAATGCAAAATAAAATGGTTTATTATGTGCATACTATTTGACCCCTACCTTATGATGGTTAATATGCGAAGAATCATAACAATGGAGAAATAAGTGATCACAACTCCAAAAACTTATTGCAAAATACAATTAGTGAGTTTCCTTTCTACGTTGTTAACATTTAGTCAAGCTGACAAGTAGTGAGATGAGGTAAATCAAATTGGACGAAAGCCCCCTATTGTATAAAATCATGATAGTTCTGCCCTACGTTTTGCAATCATAGCATTAATGAAAAATAGGAAGACGAAGAGGATAATAATCAGAGTAAGAATAAGATATGACTATGACGAAGCAGTCAATGACAATCAAAAAACACTTGGCTACTGGGATTTGGAGAATCATGCGAATAGAGCTATTTTTAGATGCGTTTTCCACCAATAAAAATCTAGTCTTGGATTAGCCAAACCTTCCTTACTATCCATAAATAATACAATAGAATGAGAATGCCATGTATGATGTAACCCAATTCTTAAATGTGTGAGTACCAAGTTGTCAAATTACAATATGAGCATCTCCTATTTAAAAGTGTAATCTTTCTAATATTTATTTTTAATTGATATATTTCAATTCATTTTTCTGGGATTGGTTTTACAAAGATAAATTGAGCATTGGGTTTGATTCATAAACTAGAGTAAATGTGCTTTAGTCAAAGTGGTTTGTTTATTGGGATATGAAAGAATATCTTGTGTTTATGCTTCTTGATTTCAACTGATTTTAGGACTGCTTTTCTAAAGTGGGTTTAAGAATTTCAAGGATATGGATTGCTGGGAAAAGGAGGAGATGAAGATTGGACTGAAGCTTTGCTGCTCATCTGTGAAGAGAAAAGAGCACAGAGAAAAAATCCCTAGCTACTTGCACATTCAAATATAGGTTGGATATTTATTTTGCATTGAATAAAATTGTGTCCCCGATTCCCCACACATGCATGTCTAAGATTTGTAATACTACTGGTATCTATGACAGTAAGAGTACTAAATTATTATTATGTTGTCTTATTATATGTGTGCCTTTGTAAAAATATTGACACTAAGAAGTACTAATTTATTATTTGATTTGTCAATATGAGTGTGAATATGAGTATTGATTTATTATCTGATTTGTCAAAACCTAAGAAAGTGCATTCCCTTGTCTCCTCCAAAACCACCTTGATTTTACAAAGCTTTTTTTTGATGAATAAGCATATATCTATATTAATAATAAAGATAGAAATACATATTCACAAAAAAAAGTGGGTGGTAAGAAGGCACACCCCGAGAGTCACATGGGCCATGCCTAGAAACCAAAAAAATACCAACAGTCACATGGGCCTAGCCTAGAAGTTCCATGTTTACAAACATAAATGAAAAAGGCCATTAAGTAGCCAAAGTAGTACCAACAGAGCCAGGAGGGTCTCTTTCATCCATTTTCTTCCCCCATACATCAGCGAGGTTTGGAGTGACATTAAGAGGAGGACCCCAGCCATTGTCAGCTTCTTTTTCCTTCTCTTTATCTTCCTCACACTAGGGCGAGATTGCAAGCACCAAATGTAGAAAATATTTACCAGAGTCTAGCCAACCAGAGTCGCTACTAGGAGTAGTATCAGAGGGCCACCTAGAACTGCCATCGCTACTCCCCGCCGCTCCTCCAGAGGGCCACCTTTGTCCAGCTGTGGAGGAGGAGAATGCGACCGTCGAGGAGGGTGGGAACCACACTGAAGAGGAGGCTGAGAGCGGGGGCCGGGCAAAGCCACTCTGCTGCCGGCCTTAAGAGGGAAACCGGCTATGAGAGGAGGTGGGTGAAGTGGGCACTCGAGCGACAGTACATGGGGCATTGCCCCAATGATCTAGAGGCACTTGAACGTGAGCCACCTCAAGTGCAACTTTGTCAGCTTGAACTTGTATCTACAAAAGTATGTTAGAGAAAATAATAGCTTTAGAATACAAAGAAACATTTTTATCCATTTGAGTGTGAGCAAATATGCAGACATTTCTATCTTTCAAGATATTGAAGAGGATTTCCACCCTGAAAGTGTGCCAAAGCTAGGTATACTTAGTAGGAAGTCTGGGAAAATCTCCCAGCAGAGCCATATACCAAGAGAAGGGTTACGATTTGAAAGGCCGAAAGAAGTCATGAATCTAATTCCAATACTACTGAGCTCTAGTGCAAAATGAGAAGAGATGCTCAAAAGACTCATCTTGCCCACAAAAAGGGCATCGAGGGTCTTCGACCCCCAAGTGAACAAGCCGAGACCCCACAGGCAAGCCTTGCAAAAGAATACACCAAGAAAAGTGGGAAATTTTTAGCTCACCACTTGCAGACCAAGTGGCAGAGAATCTTTTTTGCTAGACATGAGCAAAGGATTGTAGAAGCCACCTCTGGTTCAGATTTTCAATCATAGGAAAATGTGGTGGAAGCCACATATAGCCAAGCCTAGGCTTGTAATTCCTGAAAGGGGTGTTTGGGTACCACTTCCAGTCCTTCCATTAGAGCTTGGACCCACAAAT
Organism: Sequoia sempervirens; assembly: GCA_007258455.2. Lineage (NCBI taxonomy): Eukaryota > Viridiplantae > Streptophyta > Pinopsida > Cupressales > Cupressaceae > Sequoia > Sequoia sempervirens. The sequence goes on from VDFB02101628.1 coordinate 110,786, forward strand.
TCCTAGTTTATGAAGTATATCTAAAAGAATAGCATTCACTAGACCATCATAAGTATCATGGTCCTAGTTATGGAGATTGTAGCAAGCAAAAAAATCTTTCCATGGCATAACACACATTGTGGGTCTATGGAACACATGTTGCAAAGTTTGAATGCCTTTCTTGTGGAACCTTAGCACCTTAAGCCAAGGTGATTTGGCCAACAACTAACCATTACTAGAAAAAAGGGGCAACCACCAAATGTTTTGTTGGTTGAGCGAAATCCCATCCCTGAAGCTAGAGCCAGGCCAGCGAAGCCAAGGTTTAACTGCTTCCTAGAATCTCTAAATTCTCTTAGCCATGAAAGTTCCCACAATTTGGACTGGTTTCTTCATAACCAGAAGGGTTTGAAAGCCAATCCCCTTCTAGGTAGGTCTATGAACAGGGAAGCCGAATTGGATGAAATTCCTGAGGAGAATTTTCCAAGCTTCATCTCTAGTAAGGGCTTTAATAGTCCATTTCACATACAAGGCAGTCCCTTGTCTTTGAGTGGAGAGCAGCCCAAGACCTCTAGAGTCTCTGGGTAAGCAACAAAACTCCTAGGAAACGTGGTGAAACCTGTTGGAAACACAAGGGCAGACAACTAAGAGGGGGGGTGAATCAGTTGTCACATGAATTTGAACTTATTAAACTTATTCAACTCATTCTCAGATCTGATAAATGAACATGAAAGCATAAACCATCACAACATCAGAAACACACATAACACCAAGATTTTTATGTGGAAATCCTATTAGGGGAAAAACCATGGTGGAGGTTAGTCCACAAGATTATACCCTATTAAAAGTATAAAGAAGAATAAATGGGAATGCACATGCATTTAGGAACACTGCCTAGAGCTCACTACTCAAATAAAAAAGGCTCACTGTCCAAGGAAGACACACTGTCTTATAGAAACAATCGGATTACATCCACAGGATTTTGAAATGAGAAAATAGCATCTGCTAAGGCTTGATTACGTTTTAGTTAAGCACAAAAATTCTTCTTCACACTTCACTCAATTTTCTTCACACTCTGCTTCTACCTTCAAATGATTAGAACATTATTCACACATCTACTATTGATACACACACTTGCACACTTAACATCGCACAAACAATCACTCTTATATATCCGTTGTTAGAAATCTTGAATAAGATTAAAAACCAGAATCTGAAAGAGAGATCTAAGCTACATAAACTGAAATGCAAATGAAAGCAAACCAACGATTCCAAGAGACATGCAAAAGTCAAAGAGACAGAATTGCATTAAGAGCTCAAAGCAAGAGAATGGCAGAGTAACAACACAATGCATTTAATATTGATGAAAATACAAGCTAGGTAGCGTGTTTATATAGGCAAGAGGGAGGAGGTGGCAACACCGACCAATGAGGAGCAACCATCTATCGTACTAAAGATAGTAAAGTATCTTCCCAAGATAGCAAATGGATGCTCATATGTAGGAAGGTGACACCTCATAATCCTCTCACCTAATTAAACATGCTTTATTAACCTAAGCAAGCTTAAATAAATGTGCAGGAATAAGTAGGAATAAGTAGGAAGAACATGCAAGATTAATGAAGTATTTGAAGTTGACTCAATTATTCCCATGTTGATGCTGAAAGCTGCCACAATCAAATTAGGTGTTCTAGGCCACACTGCTGAAGATGACAAATCAGAATCTCCTAGAGATTGATGTAGAGCATAACCCAAAGACTCAAGTATCTCTTCTGAAGATATCTTCTCCAAATGATGATCCAAAGTATCCACACTCATGTCAAACTGTAGGGAATGATCATGTAGAGAATGAGGAGGAGGGTCAAGGTGATCCCTCACAACATCTGAAGAAAATTTTACTTCATTATAGAGAAGATGAATATCATCAATGGTGTCCTCCAAATCTGCAATATGTGTCTCCATAAACAAGTTTGAAATACTTGTCAAGAGATCATCCCAAGCTGAATTTGAAAGACGATGAATGTCCTGCTGCAAAGAATCACTGGAAACTTTCAAAGAAGCAACATTGGAATTTGAAGTAGCAATAGTAGATGGTGATGGGGTATCAATGAATGTCAACCATATAAACTAATCATCCAATGAAGATATTTCCACTTGAGAAGAGGTATCATGAATCTTAGTAGGTGCTTGGTCATCCAAGGAAGCATCACTTTCAAATGGAGATTCAATGTCTCCATACAACTGTTGGATGATGGTCCATGCAGTGAAAGGGCACTCAGTATGCTCAATATGATGCAAAATATCCTCAGATATAGTAAGACATATTAGTCCATAGACCATGTCATTATTGTTAAACCATGCATTGTTCTTATCATAGTTGCTTGGCTCAGGAACAAGTCCAAGGAGATAGGGTAGTAGATCTTGCTCAAGGCATTGATTCTTTATCCCTTTCTTCCAAGAAAAATAGTTCTCTGAATTTAGCCTTACAACAGATTTGTGAAATTCATTACTAATATCCATGAATAAACCCCAATAGTGGAAATTTATCTCAGTTCATGATTGCAATTAACCCCATTAAATTTTTTTAACCATGATGCATAAAATCATGTTTCTAAAAGAGAATTTGTGCTAACAAGAGTCAACACAATGAACCCCCCTTTTTCACTATATCAAAAGAACCCCCCCCCCAAGAAAATTTGATTTGGCACTTTATATTTAGTGTGTTTACAATTACCACCAGCAAGAAATACTGAGTGGACTTGATCTCAATGCTATTATAGATCCTCAAAAGGAGCATATGCTGAAAATACAACTTAGGCACAATACCTAATAAACTAAACAACACCACTGCAAGCTACATGAAAAAACATTCACTTTCAAAAAAAGAATCACCTCGATCTGAGGTTTTATGCAAAAGTTATGCCTCTTCGAAGTTCCCAAAACGAGGACTGTGCAGTGTCATGACTGAGAATCTGTAATTTCTGAAAAATCTCTACATCCAAATAAAAAAGAACTACACTAGTGCATAGAGCATGAAAAAATAGCCAAGATCAAAAAAAATTTCATGAAAAACGGAGTCTGTATGAGCAAGAACGAAGCATTTGAAAGCTGTCTTCAAATTTACAACTGCCAACGAAGAGGGGTACGACTGAAGCTTTCTGAGTTCATTTCTGAAAAATATACAGACTGCATGCAAAAACTAAAAAGTACTCAAATGGTTTTTTTATGCGGTGAAAAAAACCCAGATGGCGTTTTTCTTGTAGATGTACAAAAGATGTAGCTCTAGTGTAAAATAGACGCCTTTGGCAACAAAAAATGACCCCAACAACCAAAAAATGACATGCAAAGGTTGAATCAGCTACCTAAAACATGAAAAGGCATGCTGGAACCTGCAATACTAATTGAAACACAAAGTATGCAAGCCAATTGACAGAAACAAGATTACTGGATCTTCATAAATCCTTTCCGATTCTCCAGATCGTTAAGTAAAATGCAAGAGAAGAGTATACAGAATTTTACAAGATCTCTATAAAGAATCTAACCTTACAAAACTTGCTCTGATACCATATTAGAAATCTTGAATAAGATTAAAAACCAGAATCTGAAAGAGATATCTAAGCTACATAAACTGAAATGCAAATGAAAGCAAACCAACAATTCTGAGAGACATGCAAAAGTCGAAGAGACAAAATTGCATTAAGAGCTCAAAGCAAGAGAATGGCAAAGTAACAACACAATACATTCGATATTGATGAAAATACAAGCTAGGTAGCATGTTTATATAGGCAAGAGGGAGGGGTGTAGGTGGCAACACAGACCAATGAGGAGCAACCATCTATCGGACTAAAGATAGCAAAGTACCTTCCCAAGATAGATAATGGATGCTCACATGTAGGAAGGTGACACCTCATAATCCTCTCACCTAATTAAACATGCTTTATTAACTTAAACAAGATTAATAAAAGGTGTAGGAAAAAACTAGTAATAAATGGAAAATAAATATCCCAACTAGGAAATAAAAACCTACACTAACATCCGTAACTCAAAATTACATCAACCACGCGTCGGCAAAAACAAAATATAAAACATGTACAAAATGTTAGCCCAAATTAATAAATAATCTTTCAATGTGAACAAAGCATAGTCAACCAAGACATAATAAAGACCCAAAAAAATATTCTCATGAATCACCTTAGAAGCATGTTAGAACTATAAAATTTTGAAAATTTTATGGCTGTTTGTACCCATAAGTTTCCTAAGAAGTCCATACCATAAGCACAAGAATCTTCTCTTCATAACATATTTTCCCATATTCTATCATGTAGTCCCATAGAATTCATCTAACCCTGAGTATTTCAATGTATAAACCATATCCACGTAACATGATGCAGGTCTCACTGATCCATAAAGTATTTCATACTAACATGTGTCTTTTGTAGTCTATCGAAAAGAGATTAGGAATGTCATATCGATAAGTTTTCATCTGAGGATTGATATCGACAAGAGGCAATGCACAGTCTCAGCGATAGCAGGGTCCTATTGGCTATACAACAGTTATCGAGGTGAGTCATAGAGAGCATATATGTGTCTTACCGATGAAACATAAAGATATACGTCGATGAGACAAGAGCCACTAGAGTAGCAACCTGTAGCATTCGTTCAGTCTTGCTGATAAAGCAAAGGTAGATCATGTCAGTAGTATAATGTCATTTGGGTGAGTTCAAGGAAGTCTTGCTGACTTACCATATCGCTATAACGGAAATACATCGGTAGGTGGACTTAGCAATATTCATGGTCTCACCGATAATGAAATTCATCGGCCAGACTTAAGTCATCGGTGTAATCTCCCGAAGCATTCACTTGGTCTTAGCGAAATGTTCAAAGGAAGTTTTATGTCATCATCGGGATGAAGTTAGGGAGTCTTACTGACACCCTATGTCACAGCGACAAGTGTTGTATTGGTAAAGACTTGGTGACACATTTGGAGGGATTGGTCATCGGCGAGACAGACTTCATCGGTGAGAGCTAGGAAGGTCACACCGGGTTTTTTTCCATCGGCAGGAGAATTGTTAAGTCTCGGCAATCAAAAAATGAACTGAAGGAGATGTCTCGACAAGACACAAAGTAAGTTGTGGAACGTTTTTCCGACTCCCTAAGTCACAGCGATAGTTTTCATCAGCGAGAGTCATAGCAATACACTTGAGACCAAAGGGATAAAATGTCGGGGAGACTCAGAACGATGGGAAAACTGCATGACACCATGGTGATATATGATCTATTGACAGTCAGAGAGACTCAGAGTGTCAGGGAGGTGGTAGGACGTCATAGCGGGTATCTAGTGAATATTGGTAAAAGCCCGAATACAACAGATCGTCAAGATTTGAATACGAAAGGATGGTCCTTTCAAATACTGATGTATAAATGTTCATTTTTTATTGTAAAAAGGGGAGAGAGGAGAAAGCGAGTAAAAAATACAGTAGGATACAAAATGTTTACAATTTTGAGACTATGATGCATGTTTGAAACAATGGAGATTTCAATTGAATTCATTTGATGTGGTGACATTTTTCTGGTACCAATTGTTTGTTGTGTTAATTGAAAGTATTGCTGAAGTTGTCTCCAAGGTTGATGTTTTCTAATTATTTAAACTGATATATCAAGGATATTTTTCAGTTTATTAGTGCACACTTGCTGTATTTGGATGGTTGGATTAATTTGTTCTTTCAAGGAGAGATTAAATCCTTTTAGTCGATCATAGTAGTTAGGGAATCTCATTTGGATCATTAAGAAGAACTTGGTAATCGCATTCTTGCATGTTTATACCAGTTATAAACTTAAACCTATATGCCAAACAATTTGAGTTTCTACCAGAAAGAAGTTAATCATTTCAGATTTTCATTTGACTCCGTACACCCAATAAGGCACTAGTCTCTGTCATTCCACTATTTAGTTTCATTCATTTTTTCATATGTAAACATTAGATTTTAGCCTTGATATTGCTTATACAATTTGTACCAAAATAAAACTCATTTATCCACTCCTATTTTCCATTGTAGGTAAATCACTTTAAAAGAAAAAAAATTGGTCAAGTCTGCTTCATTGTTATAGGTACACTGGCCTAGGTCTACCAACACTTGAAGAGTAGAAGGTCTAAATCATTTGGCCTTGTCTGTTACCCTGAAATGTATCAAGAGATTGGCAACCTCTTGAGGTATTTTTCCTATGTTTTGAGAGCTAACAAATTGGCGACTTTGCTGGGGACAAGCATCAGAAAATCCGGTTCCAGCCTGTCCATCCATAGAGTCAATACAGTTCTAAAATCGGTCTTTAACCAAAGGTTCACATTTTTTTCATTTGCACTCCCCATCCGAGTCACACACTTAACAAATTAGTGACTCTGCTAGGGAAAAACTTCAGAAAATTCGATTCCAACCTTTCCATTTAAAGAGTCAATATAAATTTCACATTTGGAGTGAGGATATTCTGCTGGGGAAAATCAAAAATAATTTCAAAAGAATCATTTTCCTACTTTTGGAAAAGTAGGTGGTGACTCTGGTAAAAACTTGATGAAGAATGGATAGACAATTTGTGTATGGAACAAAAGAATATTTTAGAAGGCAACAGTTGATAAGAGAAATTAAAGAATTGAAAAAGCAACAGCTGCAATTGGACAAATAAACACTACAATTGAAACAACAATTGTTACAATCAAGAGAATTCTGCAATAAGAATGAATACACAAGTGCATATAGGCATTGGAGCCCACAAGTGCTTGATAATACAATTGGAAATATTCACAATGGAGGAAATCCATATCAATGTCAAGTGCAATGCAATCCCAACCCATGTAGAAGTGATAGTCAAAACCTATGGTAAGATGTAGGCCAAAATTAGCAGTTTGAGGAGGAAGAAGATGAGTATGTACATACTCAAAGTGAAGATTCCATCGTAGAAGTAGAATGTGGAATTTACCCCTTTGATGCATTTCTTAAAATAAGGATACATGAAGGAGAAGATAAAATCTCTCTATACAACAGGATGATAAATATCTGTATGCAATTACCTCCTAATTGTAAGCCTACAAGACCCCTTTTTGTTGCACAATTCATAAGAGTTTGGAAACCTGAATCAACTTATTGGCCAGAATCATCTATACAACATGCCTTTGATCGAGTGAATAAGTTTATTGATGCCATGGAGAGGATAAGGTATGCGAACACTATCAATGTTGAATCCAATAGTTGTATTTCTGATGAGTATAGAGAAATTGATCAAACAATGCAGCCAATAGAAGATGAGACATGTGTAGGTCAAAATGATTCATATGATAGCCTGCATGATGAAGATGAAGATACAAGAGATCTCTCTTGCATAACAGACTGTGACAAGGAAGGCAGTTCATGTTATGATGGATCTAATGAATATTCAAATTGTGAAGATGAACTTGTGGATTTTGACTTACAACGGAGCAACTCTTGCAGTTCTTGTGGTGATCAAGAAGAAGCAATTGAAAATGCAGGTCCATTTGACAGTGAACAAATAATACCTCCAGCTACAGCTGAGAAATATAGGGACACAGTTGATCATAAAGAGAATGATTTATTTGTGTTTTCGAATCCCCTCCATGATGAGGATGTATCATGCCACAATGAGGAAGATTTTGACGACAATCATGTGAATCATGATCTACAACAAGGAGATATTTTCAACTCTTATGGAGATCAAGAAGAGGGAGAAATAATGGAAGATATGGAAGAAGAAATGTGTTCACTCAGCAGTGAGCAAATTTCAGATATGCTAACTCTTGAATACCAGAGATGTGCACATGAAGTGATTCTGAAGTCCTGTGTCCAGCCTACATTTGTTTTGGTAGTGAAAGTTCTTTGTGCAATGATTCATATGACTCCCAGTGCATTTCTCGAAATGATGGAGAAACCTTTAAAGCTGATCGAGAAGAGGTATTTGATGTAGAAATTTTTGAATCATGTGGAGAAGACATTTACTTGCATACAAAGGATGATAGGATTCTAGCATTGATTGGTTCATATATGCATGATATTGAAGATATGAGTCATAATTCAGTGTCGTCTCCAAATGGTGATATGGAAGAGGTGCAAAAGGTTTCAGAGTTGTTTGTCTCAAATAGTGTTGATATGACAGAGCATTTAGATTTGTGTGAGAAGCATTTGAATCTTGAGATGAGTAACACAGATGATCATGATTTTTTCCTTCCTCATGTACATGAAAGTTGTATTCCTTGGTTGCATTACGATTGCAAATTGCTTGTACAGATTAATCTCAGTTATATGATGAATAAAGAATTTTTTCAATTTTCAAATCAGTAGGGATATCATTTCATTATGCATGACCCAAATTGGAATGGGGGAAAGAGTTGCAATTATCTTTATGACAGCAAGAGTAGCAAGGAGGATGACATGAATACTTTCAAGAGAAGTTCACTGAGTTCAAATCAGAATAAAATTTATGACAGAGGAAAGTATGGGCCTTTCTTTTGGGTGGCCTGGAGCCATCAATTACCAAAATGAAGTCTGATTTTGTTGCCAAAGGAATATTGAGGATTAAGGGTTGCCAGTGCATGGACAACTGTTGACAATCCTCTCAAATTTCTCTTCCATGCACAATAGTCTAGGAAATAAAAGGAACAAGAATTGCTAGTACATGGACAATCCTGAAATTCCTTCTTTTAAAATAAATCTTTCCATGTACAGTAGTATAGGGTCATGTTCATCTCCATTTCCATTCATTGCATCTTGCTCACTGGTCCATAACCATGAAAGTTTGGTCTGCTCTCCCAAAAATCTGGATCCTTGCAATGATCTCACAATCATTCATCCCCAGATGGAGGCATTGTTAGAACTTTAAAATTTTGAAAATTTTATGGCTGTCTATACCCATAAGTTTCCTAAGAAGTCCATACCATAAGCACATGAATCCTCTCTTCATAAAATATTTTCCCATATTCTATCATGTGGTCCCATAGAATTCATCTAACCTTGAGTATTTCAATGTATAAACCATATCGACATAACATGATGTAGGTCTCACTGATCCATAAAGTATTTCATACTAACGTGTGTCTTTTGGAGTCTATTGACAAGAGATCAGGAATGTCATACTAATAAGTTTTCATCTGACGATTGATATCAGCAAGAGGTAATGCACAATCTCAATGATAGTAGGGTCCTATCAGCGAGACAATAGTTATCGAGGTGAGTCATAGCGAGCATATATGTGTCTTACTGATGAAACATAAAGAGCTATGTTAGCGAGATAAGAGCCATTGGAGTAGCATCTTGCAACATTCATTCAGTCTCACCGATAAAGTAGAGGTAGATCCTATTGGTAGTATAATGTCATTGGGGTGAGTTCGAGGAAGTCTTGCCAACTTACCATATCGCTATAACGGAAATACTTCGGTAGGTGGACTTAGCAATATTCATGGTCTCACCGATAATGAAATTCATCGGCCAGACTTACATCTTTGATGTAATGTCCCGAAGTATTCACTTGGTCTTAGCAAAATGTTCAAAGGAAGTTTTATGTTGTTGTCATCAGGATGAAGTCAGGGAGTCTTTCTAACCCCCTATGTCATAGTGACAAGTGTTGTATTGGTAAAGACTTGGTGACACATTTGGAGGGATTGGTCATCGGCGAGACAAACTTCATCAGTGAGAGCTAGGAAGGTCACACTGGGTGTTTTTCCATCGGTAGGAGAATTGTTAAGTCTCGGCGATCAGAAAATGAACCGAAGGAGATGTCTCGACAAGACACAAAGTAAGCTGTGGAACGTTTTTCTAACTCCCTAAGTCACAACGATAGTTTTCATCGGTGAGAGTCATAGCGATACACTTGAGACCAAAGGGGTAAAATTTCAGGGAGAATCAGAACGACGGTCAAACTACATGACACCATGGCGATATATGATCTATTGATAGTCAGAGAGACTTAGAGTGTCGGGGAGGTGGCAGGATGTCGTAGCGGGTATCTAGTGAATATTGGTAAAAGCCCGAATACAACAAATGACCGAGATTTGAATACAAAAGGACGCGTCCTTTGAAATACTGATGTATAAATGTTCATTTTCAATTGTAAAAAGGGGGGAGAGGAGAAAGTGAGTAAAAAATACAGTAGGATACAAAATGTTTACAATTTTGAGACTATGATGCATGTTTGAAACAATGGAGATTTCAATTGAATTGATTTGATGTGGCGACATTTTTTTGGTATCAATTATTTGTTGTGTTAATTGAAAGTATTGCTGAATTTGTCTCCAAGGTTGACGTTTTCTAATTATTTAAACTAATATATCAAGGATATTTTTTAGTTTATCAGTGCACACTTGCTGTATCTGTATGGTTGGATTAATTGGTTCTTTCAAGGAGAGATTAAATCCTTTTAGTCGATCATAGTAATTAGGGAATCTCATTTGGATCATTAAGAAGAACATGGTAATCGCATTCTTGCATGTTTATACCAGTTATAAACATAAACCTATATGCCAAACAATTTGAGTTTCTGCCAAAAAGAAGTTACTCATTTCAGATTTTCATTTGACTCCATACACCCAATAAGGCACTAGTCTCTACCATTCCACTATTTAGTTTCATTCATTTTTTCATGTGAACACATTAGATTTTAGCCTTGATATTGCTTATACAATTTGTACCAAAATAAAACTCATTTATCGACTCCTATTTGCCATTGTGGGTAAATCACTTTAAAGGAAAAAACATTGGTCAAGTCTGCTTCATTGTTATAGGTACACCCGCCTAGGTCTGGCAACACCTGAAGAGTAGAAGGTCTAAATCATTTGGCCTTGTCTATTACCCTGAAATGTATCAAGAGATTGGAAACCTCTTGAGGTATTTTTCCTGCATTTTTGAGGCTAACAAAGCATTCACGACAACTCAATTTACTATAATCACATCATCTTCATTCAGGAACACCAACTGAAAAAACAAAAGAACTGTCAAAGCACAACTACTCATAACACAATCAAATCTTCATGTGGATCTCTGAAACTTCTAGTGGATAAACTAGATATACTCAACATTAAACCCTTTAGTCCACAACCTCTGATCAATAACATACTAAGCTAGACAACAACATGAACTTCACTGCACCACTGACAACCTGCAACTTCTTCTATTATAATTTTCTCAATATCCTCGACATATACAGCTTAAAATATATTAATACTAATAGTGTTGACATCAATGACAACCACATATCAACAACATCCAACAATCTCCCCCTTTGGCATTGATGGCAACACATGGTGTGAAAAACACTATCAACACAACTCTTTCTTAGCACTTACTCCCCCTTTGATTCTGACTCTTTTCTCCACAAATTTTTTCACATGAATCTTCTCCCCCTTTGACATCAATGAAAAAGTTAAATTATATCTTTCTCTGCTCTGAACCACACATATGAACATTTGACTACTCCCCCTAAGTATCAGCCACCACAACATCAATCTATATCATAAGATATGACTATTAAGTACACAGAATGATGTAAGATAATGCATCTTTAGTTCTGATTAGGAGGGGTAATCACCCCTAGCTTCCCACTAAGATACTCAAAAATATCCTTAGGCAACAACTTGGTAAAGATGTCTACAATCTATTCCTTAGTAGGCACATACTCCAGTCTGACTTCCTTTTCACTCACCTTCTCTCTCAAAAAGTGAAACTTGATAGATATATGCTTGGTCTTTGAATGCAACACCAGATTCTTAGAAATGTTAATTGCACTTGAATTTCCATAGAATATAGAAATAGGCTCATCATACACTACACTGATATCTTTCAACATTTGCTTCATCCACAACACTTGAGTACAATTTTTAGCAGCAACAATGTATTCTGCCTTTACAGTAGATAAGGAAATGGAATTCCGCTTTTTTACTTAACCATGACACCAACTTCTTTCCCAAGAAGAATGCACCAACACTACTACTTTTTCTGTCATCCACATCTCCAGCCCAATTAGCATCAGTAAAGGCACTCAAGGTCAAATCATCATCTTTAGGATACCATAGGCCAAAATAAACTATCCTCTTCAAGTATTTGAAAATTCTCTTCACAGTTGTCACATGAGATTCCTTAGGATTAGCTTGAAATATAGCATAAATGCATACAAAATTCATGACAACAGGTCTGGTTTGAGTTAAATAGAGCAATCCACCAATCATAGATATGTATCTAGTCTGATTTTCCTTAGGAGAATCACCATTTTGTGTTAACTTACATCCGGTCACCATGGGTATATTGACTGGCTTTGAATTTTCCATACCAAACTTCTTCAACAATTCTTTCACATACTTGGATTGAGATATAAAAATCCCACCATCTAGCTGAGTAATTTGCAATCCCAGAAAGAATTTCATTTATCCAATCATAGACATTTCAAATTCACTCTTCATCTCATCAACAAACTTCATGCACAAATTATCATCTCCTCCAAAAATGATATCATCAACAAAAACTTCAATAATCAACTCTTTATCATGATCAATCTTGAAATACAAATTACTATTAGCAGTACCTTTATTAAATCCAATATTTAACAAGTACTTGTCCAGTTTGGCATACCATGCTCTAGGGGCTTGCTTGAGTCCATACAATGCTTTCTTTAACTGACAACTTGAATTATGCCAAATTTCATTTGTAGACCTCTGCAACCTTTTTCTTCTCAAAGTGTAATGTGACAGATGAGGTATATAAATGACTTTTTATCATTCTCACACCTAAATTTTTCATCACAATAAATGCTTTTTCCCTAAGTCATCTGGATACCCTATTTTCACAGACTGTGAAAGAAAATTCTTCTACGAACCTTCAATTTTGCACAAATCTCCTCCACAAAAGATCCCAAAACATCTGCACATCACTAATGCAATCATTGCTAGCTACCACATTTCGGTATCAACTACTGACAAGTGGGTTAAAATATTTTCTTGAGAACTCCCCCTAGGACATAGGCTATAACCTAATTCCCAGAGGAATTAACAAAACTAGATTCTGGTGCAGAACCATTTCCTGTATCAGAAGGACTCTTCTTCACCCATGTATTCTTCATTTGCTTCTTGATCTCATTTGTAGTGACTTTTCCTTTTCCCTTTTCATCCTTTTGCATGTTTTTCCTTTGATTTATTGGACCTTTCTCGCTCCAACACAATCTAGCAATGTGACCAAATTTGTTACAGTTGTAGCACACAATATTTCTTTATCCAGACCAATTATTCCATTGATTTTCTCTTGATCTGCACTGGTTAGAAATATGACCAAATCTGTTGTAGGTATAACATCTGACATCTCTATTGAAAAATTTGTTTGATATATTTATTCATTCAACTGACTTATGACCATACTTATTGCAATTGAAACATTGATCGAAGAATGATGGGTCACTTTGATTCATTCTACTTATACATTGAGCAGCCATACGAACAAATTAATTGCAAACAAAACAATATCCATTGAACCTTTGAGCATTAGGTTGTCTTACCAGATACCTTCCAGCTTTGTTCATTTGATTTCTTTGCCTGAAATTCCTTTGTCCAAATCCATAACTTTCTCCTTTCTTATATCCAAGACCTCACTTGTCACCTTCAATCTTCTGACTCTTAATTAGTTCATCAAGCTTGGCTGAGCTAGTCTTGAACTTCTCCTTGTATTCATTTGCAATAGCAAGTTCATCTCTCAAGGTAGCAATATGTATTTTAAGTTCTTCTTCATTGTCTCTAGATTGTTGCAAATCAAGAGCCAGTTGAATGAAATTATCATTAATTCTACTGCATTCCTCAGATTTTTCTTTCAAGGACTAAGCAAGATTCTCTTCATTCTTCTTCCTGTCTTCAATCTCCATGGTCATCCTCATCATAATAGATTCCATCTCATGCTTTACAACAACATTTTCTCTGGTGCACTTTTCACATTCTTCTGTCTTCTCCTTCAAGGCTTGATTCAGGTGTTCATCTTCCATGCTTGTACTTTCTTTCTGCTTGAGCTTATTACAAAGTTCCTTTCTCTTTTCTCTTGGTTCATTGATTTTGTCTTTTAGTGATTGAATGAATTTCTCAACATTCATGAGGCTTGCTTGCAATTCCTAGACTTCATAGTTGGATTAATCAAGATCATCTAGGGCCACCAAAATTTATTGTTGAAGACTGCTTGAATCCATTGAATCACTTTCCTGGATCTTCCCCAAGCTGTTAAACTTCTTCCAAGGAACTAGGATTTGATACCAATTGTTGGCAACACAAGGGCAGACAACTGACAGGGGGGGTGAATCAATTGTCACAAAAATTTAAACTTATTAAACTTATTCTCAAATGTAATAAATGAACATGAAAGCACAAACCATCACAACATCATAAAAACACATAACACCAAGATTTTTACGCGGAAACCCTATTAGGGGAAAAACCACGGTGGAGGTTAGTCCACAAGATTATACCCTGTTAAAAGTATAACGAAGAATGAATGGGAATGCACATGAAGTTAGGCACACTGCCTAGAGCTCATAGCTCAAATACAAAAAGGATCACTTCCCAAGGAAGACACACTATCTTACAAAAACAATTGAATTACATATGCAGGATTTTGAACTGAGAAAATAGCATTTTTTAATGCCTAATTACAGTTCCGGTTAAGCACAAAAATTCTTCTTCACACTTCCCTCAATCTTCTTAACACTTTGCTTCTGCCTTCAAATGATTAGAACATTATTCACACATATGCTATCAACACACACACTTGCACACTTAACATCGCACAAACAATCGCTCTTATATATTCACAACTTAGAATTACATCAGCCACATGTTGCCAAAACAAAATATAAAACATGTACAAACTGTCGGCCCAAATTAATAAATCATTTTTCAATGTGAACAAAGCATAGTTGGCCAAGACATAATGAAGACCCAAAACAATATTCCCGAGCATGCAACACTTTCACAAATTATTCTTCAAATATCCACAACATGCTATAATCACCCTATCGGCCGTGATCATGAAAAACATGAACATGCAAAAAACAAATCACCAATCACGAGCACAACAATCAATGTAGACCTGTAACACAAATAGAGAACGATCTAGAAACATCCACGAGCATAATGAATCACCTCAGAAGCATCCACGACAACTCAGCTTACTATATAATCACATCATCTTCATTGAAGAACACCAACTGAAATAATAGAATAACTGTCAGAGCACAACTACTCATAACATGATCAAATCTTCAATGTGCGGATCTCTAAAACTTCTAGTGGATAAACTAGATATACTCAACAATAAACCCTTTAGTCCACAACCTCTGATCAACAACATACTGAGCTAGGCAACAACATGAACTTCACTGCACCACTAACAACCTACAACTTCTTCTATTACAATTTTCTCAATATCCTCGACATATACAACCTAAAATACATTAATGCTAATAGTGTTGACATTAATGACAACAACATATCAACAACATCCAACAAAACCCTCTATGGGACTCCACAAAGGCCCAAAGAAAGTCTCGAAGAAGCTTTTTGAGCTTGGCATAGGCAGCCTTAGAAGGAGCCCAATAAGAGGGGCAATAACTATGTGTAGCAGCCAAAATCTTAGAACAAACTTGAAATTTCCCTACCAAAGAAAGAGGCTTGGTAATTAAATAGGCCAAATTTTGTCAATCTTGGAGAGCACAACTTGCCACAACTCAACTGGAGAGGCTTGGAAGGCAAAGGGAATTCCCAAAAATTGAAAGATTTCCCTTGGCTCAATCCGTTTCCAACCGTACTACTGAAACTAGTGAGGAGTGGGAAAAATAGATTGCCTATAACACAAATTTTTATGCCATTGAATGGTGAAACTAGACGCAAGACAAAAAATGTGAAGACATTCAAGGGTCACCTTAATATTACTCTCTTCCTCCAAAAGGGTGAGGAAAGAGTCATCAACAAAATGGCCATTAACAAGTTGAGCTTGGGAGTTAGGTAGGGAAATGCCTCTCACACATTGTAGAGAAACCACATTGGCCAATAAATAGCCAAATCCTTTGGCAACAAGCACGTAAAGAGAAGGAGCAGGCATACATCCTTGCCGAATAGAGTAGAAAAGACCAAAAACAAAAGATTGGCGATCATTAATGGTAATACAAGTAGAGGCGTCTGAGTAAAGCATGTTGGATGACTTGAATGAAGTTAGGCCCAAACCCCAAGGGTTTCAACATGGCAAGAATGAAGGGCCACTCAATGTGGTCATAGGCTTTAGCAAAATCAATTTTGAGAAAAATGGCTTTCTAGCTCGAATGCTTGACCCACTCCATACCTTCCCACACGATAATAATGTTTTCCAGAATAAATCTAGATTTAATGAAACCATTTTTCTCCAGGTGCATAATCTAAGGAAAAAGATGGCGAATCATCAAGGCGAAAGCTTTAGCAATGATTTTGTAAGAGACATTGAGGAGCATGATAGGTTGCTAGTTACAGATGTCCTTGGGATCTCTAGGATTAGGTATGAATTTAATATTTCCCTTATTAATTATATTACCTAGAGTTTTGGAATGAAAAGCCTCAAGATAGACTTTATGTAAATGTTTCCCAACACAATCTTAAAGGTCCTTATAAAATTCACAAGGGAAGCCATCAACACCCGGGGCCTTGTCATCTGCCATGGTATGAATGTCTTCCTTCAAGTCTTGAATAGTGAGCAACTATTTGCAAAAATATTTTTGGGCCGAAGATAGCTTATTTGGCACAATAACAAGGCGATCCTGAAGGGCTTGTTGTCACTCTGGCGTGTATTCCTGAGTAGTGAAAACTTGTCCATAATGCTTAACAAAGGCCCAAAGAATATTAGGTAGCTCAGAAAGTACCTGGATTCCATCTTTTATTTTTTTTATGCCTGGGGAAGAGTTCCTGGCATGCAGGGCCAAGAAAAATTCCTTTGAGGCACGATTGCCAATTTTTAACTAGTGCAACTTGGCTTTAATTTGTGCACCTTTGGTAACATAGTTATCTACAAGTTGTTTTTGTGGCTTAACTCTACCACCCTGAATTGCAATGATGGGGAGAAAGGGATGGTTGTTAGAACCTCAGTAGCTAAGCGTAGGTCGACAATGGTAGCCTCATAAGACCACCGATGAAATATGGCCAACTAGCGCCCATAAATGTGGAAAAACCTAGCCATGCGAGTGATAACATCATTCCACAAATTAATCCAACCTTTATTATGTGGTGGCCTACACTCCAAATTCCAAACACTACGAATGTGAGCCAACATGGGATGATGTGAAAGCAGAGACATGTTAAAAAAGAACAATGTTTAGAGTTCTGAGGCTGTCTTGTCTCCCATTCAATGCAAAAAGAAATGGGGAAATGATATGAAAAATTCACATCAACTGACTTAACCGGGAGCGAAGAGCTATCAAAAGAGAAGAAAGATTGAGCCGAGATCATGACATGATCAAGGCACTTAAATATCCTATCAGAGCTAGCCCAGTAATTACACCAAGTGTGCCAGAGAGAATGAGAATGGCAACGACCAGTATTGGGATCAAAGAGCCCCAATTTATTATGCATGTAAAACCACGCCTCCCATGGGGCAGCTACCCATCTGAATGACAAAATTCCATCTTTATCATCAACCATTTCAACTATATTGAAATCCCAACACAATAACCAAGTAGCAACTGGCAATGAATCAACAATCCAACCCCAAAGCACAAAGCGTTCCACAACATCATTAGAGGCATAAACATTAATAATCCCAAAGGAATTGCTATCAATGGTTATCATATGCTGTTTATTTTAGTTGCTCAAAATTAAGTTGATTATTATCATTAAATATGAATTCCTTTTTTTATACTACTAGTTTAACTTTTTTATTTATAATGATTATGTGCTGAAACCCTGGAAATATAGTGGGCATAAAGTAAACTTCCAGTCCAAATTTTTTATGGAAAAAATACAGGTATAAAAACCCTGTACACTTCCAAATTCCTCAACAAAACATTGAAATTACAAAAAAACATCAACCATTACATTCTTATTATATATAGAAGATAAACACAACATATAGACAATCCACAATATTCTTCAAACCAAAAGATGGTAAATACGCGTAGCTACACACAACTTAACATAAGATAAAACCAACCAAAAAACTAGTTGCTTTTAAATGCTCTTTTTCTTCCTCTTTGTGGTGTCCAGGAAGCTTCTCTTTGATCTTATCTATCAAACCCTTCTTTTCGCCCTATTCTTCAGCCTTTCCATGACCGTAATCTTCCTCTTTCTTTTCATGTCATATGGGAAGCTTTCTCTTGTCTTTCAATCTAGTCCAGCCTTCTTTTTCTTCTTCTTCTCCTCATTCTCATCTTCTTCCTCATCACTAGACTATAAAAAAATTAATTTCATCAGATCCAAATGAAAAAACTACTAACATTATAGAAAGTGGAAGATAAAATGCAATGTATGATCTTTTTATGAAGAATAATGAAAGTAATCTATCTTTAGTTACAAAAAATGGAATGTAAAACTTATAGAGCTAGAAGAAGAGGTGTTGGTGCGATGCAACTTAACCGTGTGGCCCCCTTCGTGTTTCTTCTTCTCACCTTTGCCATGGAACTTTCCCTCCTAAACATGGTCATGAGACACAGGCGTAGGGTGAGCCTCGCCTATGTGTCCCTTCTCATGGGGAGCTACACCAGCCACGTGCCCTTGTTTGTGCTGCTGATGTGTCTTCTCTTCTTTCTTCTTCCCAAGCAAGCCAAACAACCCTTGAACTTGATGCTCTACTAAATTTTCCTCTGCCATTACAAAGAAAAAGAATTGAAATAAAATACAAAACCACCAAAGGAAAATACAAGAATCTCAAATAGTTGTGAGTAGTTGAGGAAGTTGGTTGGGAGAAAAGGTGAATTTATAGGATTTAGCGAATGACATGGTTATGACGTGGCTTAGTGGTGCCACCAAATCAATATTCGACTAACATGTGGCTTTCATAAGTTGGTAAAATAAATCTGAACATCATGTGGATAAGACGAGGGTAGGCCCACCAAAATAAAGGCATTGTTAGAAAATTGCTTTAATCTCCTATCATAAATATTGTAACAGGACGGTTTACATGCACTCTAAAATCTATGGAACACACTCCAAGCACTCTTGGTTGAATCTATCAAACATAGAAATTTCAAAAGTGCGAAACTTGTTGCAAGTATGGGCTACTTTGGTGGTGTTGTCATTGATGTCAACACAGTTTAGTATGTTGATGTTTGTAAATGTATATTTGAGATACTATTGAGATGTTGTGAGTACATGGAGCTATCTTATTTGGTTGTAGATGAGTTGTGTTGATCAGCTTCCAAGCACTTTTGAGAAAATTAATAAAGGAAAGAAGTTAGAGTGATGAGTTTGTTTAGATTGTGCTCTGGTATGTGCTTCAGGTTTCTCCTATGTTGATCTTATGCCTGTGCAGTTCTGGAAGTTTGTTAATGATGATTTGATGATGAAATATTTTGAGTTTAAGCTTCTAATGAGATTGTATGTGGAAGTTGTGTTCACCAGTATATGGAATGTCAGGTACTTTTGATCTTCTGTGGACTGGGAGAAATGTTTCTACTCCGTAGTCCTCCAATGTTTTATTTCAGATTGTGTGGATCTAGGATATGTCTTATGAAGGTCTTTCCTATGCTTTGATGAAGAGTTTTGGATTTTGGTAACAAGGAAGCCATGATTTAGTATTTTTGTATGGGTTTGCATAGTTTGGTTGAACTGGTGAAAGGTATTCAGTGTATGAAATATATTGTTTTGCTGTGGATGTATCTAGAAGGTTCTAATATGTTGTCTTGTGCTTAATGAAGCATGTTGTGGCGTTTGTGTGTTATCTTCTTGTTGGGAAGTGTGTGCATCAATTTTTATCTATGTTTTCATTAGGTTTGACCGACCTAGTGTTTACACTTCATTCTAAGAATAAAATTCGATTAAGGAAGCATGTAGATGGTTTAAGAAAATAATTTTATTGGTCCACTCTTATTCCTTTCCACCGCGGGAATTTTGAGTTGCTGGCCTAATTTGAATTTATGAAATGTTGTTTTGTGGCTGGCCTTGGTAAATGTTTCTAAGGTTGAGAATGGTATAAAAATAAGTTGAATTGTGAAGATTTGTATGAGAGTGTGATGCAAAGTGATGAAAGTAAGCCACAAATCATAAGAGTAGAAGTGTGTGCGTGAGTGGTGTTGAAAATAGTGAGACGAGGGTTTCTATAATCTTGTGAATGCACTTTAATTGTAGTGGTGGATCTTTTATTCCCTTTTGTATCTATAGGCAGTGAGTCCTTTGTATGCAGCGAGCCTTTGTATTTGGACAGTTAGTCCTCTTCTGGGTAGTGAGCCCTTGATAGTGAGCCTTTGTATTTAGTTTTATAATCTTTATATTGTGAGTTAACCCTCACCATGTTTTTTACCTTATTGGGATTTCCACGTAAAAATATAGTGTTCATTGTGTTGATTTGCCTTCTGTTATTTGTGTTTCATGCTTATAATTAATAACATAATAGTGTGGTTGAAGAATTGATAAGTGATAAAGTTTTAAGTTTGAATTTGAGTGACAATTGATTCACCCCCTCTCAGTTGTCCTGCACCAGTTTAACAATTGGTATCAGAGCTTTGATTCCTTGTGTAGAAGCTTAACCCTTTAAGGAAGATCTGATGGTGCACAAGTTGGTGATCCCCATGTTTGATGGAGTCAACTATAAATATTGGAAGGGACAGATGAAAGGATATATTATCTCTCTTGGTTTCAAGACCTGGAAGGCTGTTGAGTCAAAGTATACAAAACTGTCTGGTGGTGTTAATTCTATAGATGAGATTGCTACTTTTGAAGAAAATGAGAAGGAGAAGTATGCATTAGAATGGAGATCTAAAAATTTGCGACCAAGGTTTTTCCCTATATATCATATGAATCTAGAATGGAAAGAAGAAATGTATGATGATGATAAAACATGATAGTTGAAAGAGATGGCATCAAAGAACATTTGGAACCTAAAGTGAAGAAGGTGAAGAATTGAAGTTCTTTTAGCTATTGAATGGAAAATTGTCTTAGTATGATGTGAAAAGAGAGATTGAGATATAATGGAGAAAGGCTTGATACCCTATTGGACTACTAAAAAACATGATCTTTGTTTTTTGAATATGAATGGTGATACTCATCTTGTAAAAATATTTTAAGTTATTTGGAAGTAGATGCTATATTAAAAGGGATGATGAATATCTTGGTAAGTTTGATGCTAGATGTGATGAAGGAATCTTTCTTGGATACTCTACTACTAGTAAGGCATACATATGCTTCAACAAGAGATTGAGAAAAAACATTGAAAGTGCTAATGTGAAAGTTGATGAAGACATACGTAGACCTATTGAGATAAGTGAAGTTGAACTTGATGATCCTATCTGTAGACATATAGCTGAAGAAAATAAGTAGAAGGAAGAAGAAGAGAAAGAAGAGGAACAAGTGGAGGAAGAAGAAGAGGATGAACTGAAACCTACTACTAAGACTCCTAAATATATATAGAAGAATCATCCACAAGATCAGATAATTGGAGACAAGAATGAAGGAGTGAAGACAAGAAGTAGAATTGTAGCTGAGGTAAATTTGTGTTTAATTTCTAAAATAGAACCTAAATCTATAAAAGAATCATGTGAAGATGAAATTTGGATGAGAGCTATGAAAGAGGAACTGTAGTAGATAAAAAGGAATCAAACATGGGAAATAGTCCCTAGACCTAAGAACAAAAATGTGATTGGCTCTAAATGGGTGTTCCAAAACAAATTGAATGAAAATAGAGAAGTAGTATGGAATAAGGAAAGATTGGTGTGCAAAGGATATTCACAAGTTGAAGGTTTAGATTTTGAAGAGAAATTTTCCCCTGTATCTAGAATGGAAGTTATCAGAATGTTTTTGGCATTCTCTGCCCTCAAGGACTTTAAGGTATATCAGATGGATGTTAAGTTAGCTTTTTTGAATGGTGAGTTGGAGTAAGAAGTGTACATGGAGCAACCTGAAGGGTTTTAGTGTTCTGAAAAACTAGGTGATGAGCCATAAATATGCTCATAGTTTGAAACTTTTGATACTCTTACTTTTGTTATTAATAGTTGTTTAAACCTGTTGATTAAATACTTTTTGGGTGGTATCCTGTAGCAACGAATTCCATATTCCTATAGCTTGACAACTTTATTAACTACCTTTTTGACCTCCCACATGGCTAATGTATGCTTATGATTTTGGATAATGGAATAGGATTAACGTGTGATTAATGAATGGATGTCGTGTCACTTGTGTGTATGCTTTCCTTTGCCTCTATCACTTATTGCAGGTTGTTGGAGGGAGTAGGAGCTGATCAAGCGCAAAGAATCTCGACTTTGTTGAAGAAGCTGTTCCAGTAATAACTCTTTGACTGAATCTTTGGGAAGGAGCTTAAACGGTCCTTCGATCTAGGAAGTGTGTAATGCTATATTCTCTCTGGGTCATGTCGAGCAGATAGACTTTCATTCATGAATATCTATTCCGCAGGTTCAGAATGTATTTATGATCACAACTTCCTTTGTTAGTTAGTTAGTTTCCTTTCTCATTTAAATAACCGTTCCTCTTGTGTGAGTGAACGAGGATGATGAAAAATTATGTGTTCAAATTAAGTTGAAGAAGCAATAGAGTTTTGTGTTAAGTTTTATTTTCAAACTGAGTAATCGATGTATCCTAGTTTTGAGTATGAATAAAATTCGATGAAGCTTTGACTCAACTTCTTGTGTAATCTACTTGATGCTTGCTAAGGGGCCCACTTAGTAAGTATTCTATAGCAAGTTGTTGTAGTTAACTATTCATTTCATGTTGATTACTAGTTAGAATCTATTTCTATAGATTTCAATGCAAACTCAGCCTTATATTGTTCCTGCAGCATAAGGACAGTTCACAGTTTTTCTTTTAACAATAGCTGCTATGATTTCTATTTTAGCTGAGTTGTGTTTGAGTTAAAAAGCTTTGTGTTGCATTTCTTTTAAGCATTTGTTTTCTATAGATGATGATTGGAAACTAGTTCTTAGTGCACATACCGTGCTGCTCCATTTCAAGTATACGTTCCCTGGTTTGACAAAGTAAATGAACGTCCATGAGAAGATGTTAGTTGCCTATTGGAATGTCCAATTCCCAGGTTTAGTTATGTTGTGACTTTCATATCCTTTTGTGGGTGTGACCATTTTTGGTGCCGTTGCCGAGGATGGTGTCAATCTAAGAGCCTCCTATAGTCATTTTTAGCAGTAGTTTAGTTAGTTTTTCAAAATCTTTTAAAATACCATTCATTTTCATTGCATGCATAGAAGGAGAGACGCTCAGGGAAGATTTCTCCCCAACCTGCCATTCATTGCCAAGAAAACTGAACCAACTTATAGCCTATTTGAGGATGAAGGAGACTTCGATATTGACCCATTTGCTGAAGATCTATATGCTGACTTGCTATTCGGCCCATTTGATGAAGAACCTGAAGAAAATCCATTTGCTCCTATACTTGGTCAGGTGAACATGGCACGTAATCCACTGAATCGACCTCCTGTTTTTGAATTCCCCATTACTCCTCAGCAAAACAATGACAACCTTAAGAACATTCCTTCTTCATTACTTCCCAAGTTCTATGGCTTAGTCACAGAAGACCCAAAGACCTTCTTGTTCGAGTTTGATATCCTCTATCGTAGTTATGACTACACTTCAGATGCTCACAAACTGAAATTGTTTCCTGCTACCTTGAAGGAGGGAGCTCTCAGATGGTTCATGAGTCTAGGAAGGGGTGTTGTCAATAGTTGGCTAGTCATGCAAACAAAATTTCTTGAGAAATACAAGGAATACTGTAAGAGTGGCAGTAAAGGTGATGACATATTTCGAATTCAACAGAAGGAAGATGAAAGTCTGGAGGATTATATATCAAGATTCCTGTTTTCTCTAAAAAAGAATTCAGACCATACTCTTAATGAAGAATCTCAGAAATTACTTTTTCTAAGGGGAATCAATGATGCCTGCATAGATTCCTTGGACCTGATGGGAGGCGGTGATATCACTCAAGCATCTTGGGATGATCTCATGAAGATATGTCTCAATTACTCCCGAGAAAATGTAAAGAAGGGTAGAGGTCATCAAGCTACAGTGGGAAAGACTTCTTCTAGTGGAGTCTCAGGGATGGAGATAACAAATTTTCTCTCTGATTTCAAGCAGGATATCATTAACAATAAGGCTACACAACTAGACACTATGCAAGCTCGGAAGAAACATGAAGAAGCTGAAGCAATCTTGGCCGAGTTCTGTCCACATTGCAAACAGAAGAAATGTGACTGCAGATGCAAGATGGTGGCTAATCTGGAAGCTAAGAAATTACCTACTGACTTTAAGCTAGTAGAAGGTGATGATGATCAAGTGTTCTTCATTGCACAAAGGAGACCATGGGCTCAAAGACAAGGTATGCCTCAAGACCCTTTGACTTTTGGTAATCCTTATTCTAGCTATAATAACCAATGACAACCTACATATGGACCATCACCACCTTGGAATACATCTCAACCACCTTGGCCTAACTATTAGACCCCTCAATGGCAATCTCCTCAAGGAGGTTGGTAGCAACCACAAGGACAATGGACCCCACCCCAAGGTAATTGGCAGCAGAATCCTCAATGGAGAGGTTCTCAACAATGGCAGAACCAGTCCCCTGGGTTCCTGTAGCTTCCATAGCCACAACCTCAGGCCCTCATGCCACCTCCTGCAGCAACTGCCACAAATACTGGCCCTCCAAAACAAATGCCTATGCCTGCTTAGCCATTGCCAAATCCCAATAATAAGCAACAACAGCAGCCACAACAGCCCATGTATTTTGCTGAAGCCAACCAATATCCAGGTTATGCCTTAAACATTCACGATATCCATTTGAGGTCTGGAACCACTCTTCCTGCTCCACAACCGCCTCTAATTACTAAGATACCAGATTCTTCCCCTAAAGAACCTACTGCACCTGCAGATCCTACTGAGCATATGCCTATAATTGATACGGTTTCTAAGGAGCCTCTTTTGCAAAATCAAGACAAACCACCTTTTCCTCAGAGGTTACAAAGTACCACACCTAAATCCATGGAAGAACCCACTTTTGACATTCTGGATCAATTAAAGAATGTACAAATTCAAATTCGTTTATTTCAGGCCATTAAAGATGTTCCAATTTATGAAAAAAGTTATTAAAGAGGCCTGTTTGAAGAAACCTGGATGGAAGAAAAAGGATCCCCAAACAATTCATGTCTTAGGGAAATTGGCTGATATAATGTTGGGAAATGTAGTCATTCCAAAGTACACTGACCCTGAAAGTCCTGTAGTGCAAATACATATAAATGGCCAAATTGTAAAAAATGTTTTGATACTATGGACAACTTGAACATCCTAAACATTTGGTCTACACCTACAGTCCTGTAGCTTGCTGATAGCTCTACAGTCACACCTGATGGAATGGTGGAAGATGTAATTGTTACTCTTGAATCTTGGGAGTATCCAGCTGATTTTACAATATTATCTACCAAGGCAACTTTAGGAGGATACCCTGTTATCCTAGGTAGACAATGGTTAGCAATTGCTGATGCTTTTATAGGATGCCATTCTAGAGATATGACTATTTCTAATGGACAGTCCACAAAAAAATTGGCTTTATATCCGCCTGCTAGACCTCAACCAGATTTGTCCCAACTTGTTTGGCCAGATGTGGGGGAAGAAACTGAAGAAGCCAATTCGTTGGTTCAATTAATGATGCTCCAAATTGATCCATTCTCACAACTTCAGAATGAGGATGCCTTGCTTTTTCAAATTCTACAGTCTAACTCTAATACGGGTAGTTCATCTGATCCAAGTAGCAGTCATCTACAATGTTTCCTGCAGCAACTGAATTCTGAGAGTTTGTTGCCTAAATTTCCTGCCATTTTTCATAACTTGCTTCCACAAGAGGTACAAACATCACTTGTAGATTCTATGAGTGATCTCACTAAGTAGATAGAACTGTCTCCAAGTCACTATTTGAATATAAATAGCAAGTTGTCACAATCTCAACAGGCTGTCCTACTCAAAATGTTGCAAGATCAACATAAAGCTTTTGCATGAGAATATGGGGACATGAAAGGAATAGATCCTCAAATTTGTACTCATAGGATCTATATCAAAGAAGACTGTTTACCAGTGAGGCAGCCTCAAAGAAGAATAAATCTGGCACTTAGAGAAATAGTTAAGAATGAGCTTCAAAAGTTGCTTGATGCTAGTTTTATCTACCCAATCTTTGACAGTCAGTGGGTATCTCCGTTAGTTATTGTCCCTAAAAAAGGTAGAAAATGGAGAGTGTGTGTAGATTACAGAGAGTTGAACACTGCCACTAAAAAAGATCACTTTCCACTGCCATTTGTAGACCAAGTGCTAGATTCATTGTCTGGTAAAAGATATTTCTCCTTCTTGGATGGCTACAGTGGGTACAATAAGATAAAAATTGCCCCTGAAGATCAAGATAAGACCACTTTTACCTATCCATGGGGAACATTTGCTTACTCAGTCTTGCCTTTTGTCTATGCAATGCCCCAACAACATTTTAGAGAGCAGTAATTAGTATTTTTGCTGATATATCTCATGACTGTATGGAAATTTATATGGATGACTTCACTACCTATGGGGTTACATTTGAAGAAGCACTGGTGAATTTAGAAAAAATATTAGCAAGGTGTAGAGAGCAAAATCTATCTTTGAACAGTGAAAAGTGCTTTATGATGATGCAAGAAGGTATTGTTCTAGGCCATCATCTCTCCAAGGATGGAATTCAGGCTGACCCTGCTAAAATTAAAGTTATTCTGAATTTACAAACTCCTGCAAAACAAAAGGATGTTAGAAGTTTCCTGGGCCATGTAGGGTATTATAGAAGGTTTATAAAAGATTTCAGTAAAATTACAAGTCCACTATATGCCTTATTAACTAAGGATTCTGTATTTGATTGGACATAGGCCTATGAAAAATCTTTCCTCCAGCTAAAGGACTTGCTTACTAAAGCCCCTGTTCTTCAAGGTCCAAAGTGGACTCTGCCTTTTCACATATATGCAGACGCTTCTGATTTTGGCATAGGGGTAGTCTTAGCCCAAAAAGAAAATTCAATTGAGCATGCTATCTATTTTATCAGCAAAAAACTTCAAGGTTCTGAGCTAAACTACACTGTTACAAAAAAAGAGTTGCTAGCAGTAGTGTATGCTTTGAATAAATTTAGGCATTATATCACAGGTTATCAGATATTTGTCCACACCGACCATGCAGCAATTAGGTATCTAATGAACAAGCCTGCCATCTTTGGTAGGTTGGCAAGATGGCTCCTGTTGTTGCAAGAATTCGACATTACAATCATTGATAAACCAGGAAGAGCTAATGTTATGGATGATTTTTTATCAAGGCTTCAAACAAATGCACCTGCTGAACAAGAAGTCATTGATGATAGGTTCCCTGATGAACACCTATTTTTCATTGCTGCACACACTCCATGGTATGCAAACATTGCCAATTATCTAGCAGCAAGCAGAATACCAGCTCACTTCTCCCCAAAAGAAAAGAAACTGTTAATTGAGAAAAGTTTTAACTTTTCATGGATTGCAAATTGTTTGTTTTACATAGGCCCTGATCAAGTTATGCGAAGATGTGTAAAAGAAGATGAGACTTATGATATCTTGCATGCTTTCCATGATGAACCATGTGGGGGATATTTTGCAGCTAAGACAACATCAATGAAGGTTCTTACAACAAGATATTATTGGCCAACATTACACAAGGATGCTGTAGCTTATACAAGGAAATGTGACAGATGCCAACGTATGGGAAGACCAACCAGGTCAGATGAAATGCCACTGTATCCATAGGTAATAGTCATCCCTTTGATAAATGGGGAATGGATTTTGTTGAACCAATTGATCCACCATCAAATGGCAAGTCATACATTCTGGTTTGCACACATTATGTAACAAAGTGGGTTGAAGTAAAGGCAATGACTCATGCTCGTAATAACAAGGTTGCTGAATTTCTGTATGAGCAAATTTTCACTAGATTTGGAGTTCCTAGAGAGCTTCTAACTGATTAGGGAGCTTAATTCACATCCAATTTGATCACTGCACTAATGAATGACTATAAAATCAAGCATAGGAAGTCCAGCCCCTATCACCCTCAAGCCAATGGTCAGGCGGAGGTTACAAATAGGGAAATTGAGGCAATCCTAATAAAGACAGTGTAGCTCCATGGGAAAGATTGGAGCAGTAGACTTCCTGAAGCGGCCTGGGCCTACAGAACTACATGGAAGAAAACAACTGGGTTTACACCTTTTGAACTACTTTATGGGAAAACATCCATGTTGCCCATTGAATTTGAACATAAAACTTTGAGGACAACTCTCAAACTCAATATAGACATTTTTGAAGCACAGAAGGAAGGTATCCTACAGTTGAATGCCTTGGACGAAATGAGAAAAGCTTCCCTACAGCATACAGAAGCTGTCCAACAGCAAAGGAAGAAATGGCACGATCAACACATCAAAACCAAACAATTCTTTGTTGGTGATTGGGCTATGCTATATGATTCCAGATATCAAGAAAACCACGATAAGCTCACAACCCGCTGGCTCGGTCCCTATGAAGTTGAGAAAGTGTTTGACAATGGTTCAGTATAGCTGGCCACAATTGATCCATTCCGTTTCAGATTGCTAGTTAATGGACATCGATTGCGGTTATATCATAAGCCAACATCAAAGGAAGAGTTCCTAAAAAAGTTTGTTTCGACTGGTCTTCCTGCAGCAAAAGGCTTAGGCCTTTTTCTTGCAGCTTCTCTTTAAGTATTGTGTTGACCACCCATAATAAATTTTTCTTTAAAAAAAAAAAAAAAGAAACCACTTTTCTCCATTTTTTTCATCTATCACATCATTCATTCCTTTATCTACCACGTCATCCATATTGCCACTCCACCTCATTCATGCATTCACCCTCCCAGCTATCATTTCATGATATGCTATTGTCCTTTACGGATGCCCGAGAACTAAATTCAAGGTACACGAAATCTTTTCATTATCGCATAATTTATTCTTTCCATTTATTCATTAATTGTAATGTATACATCAGCCGTAATTCCATGCTTTAATCTTATCACCCTGCACATGTGAGGACACATGTCGAATTCTAAGTAGGGGCGGGGGTATTCTAATTTGATATTTTCCTGTGCCAAATTTATGTTTGCCAAAATAGTTATGTTCTTGTACTTTCTAAAGTACGATTATGAAGCCATATCATAAGAACAAGCTAACTACTTAGGTTAAGTAGTTATTAAAACTATTTTATGCAAACGTCTAGTTCTTATTCTTGGTAAGGAAAAGGAAGTGTAGTAAGGAAGAAGAGTCTTTTTCAAAGCTTTCATCATCAGTCTGAGTTTTTGTTTTAAGGATTTTTGAACATGGGTGGCCAACTGGTGAGGCACGAACCTGTGGCTCATGAGGCGTTGATACAGGATCCCCAGTTAATGCAAGCATTTTCCAATTGTGGATGGTTAAATTATTTCTTGAGAATTGATTCTTTTGATGAAGAGGCTACAGGTGAATTCTTAAGAACATTTTCAGAAAATGAGGCTATGGTATGGGGCTTGGCAGTGGCTGTGACAGAGGAAAGAATTGCAGAAGTTACTGGATTACCGGTAGTTGGTGAAAATTTTCCTATTGGAAGGGATGCTGTCTCTGCTAGGGTAGAGTTTACCCTACCAGCTAATGGGCCTTTGGAAATCTCAAAGAAAGGGTGCAAAAGAATGCCCCTGCCTTATCCATACTCTGAATATGCCATCTTTATTATCAAGTATTTAACTTGTGAAGGGCGCTTCTCTTACCTACATTCATATCATTTCAAATTGTTAAGTCATATGAGACATGGACTGGTAGTGAATGTTCTGAATTTCTTGTTAAACCTTTTGCAAAGTAGTGCACACGAAACCCAAAAGGGTAAAGGAAACTCTGTCACACATCATGCCCTAATAAAACTTTTGACTGAGCGATCTTTAAGGGATGTTTCACCTCTTTCCTGGAATGAGTTTGTTGCCCGAAAAGGTCTTCAACCGCCTGAACCCCCTAGGGAACTACCTGCACGGTCTAGAAGAAAGAAAATGAGAATTGAGTCTACAAGTACAGAAACAGAGCAAGAATCTGCTCCTCCTGCAGCGCCCAATCCTGTAGCTTCTATACCAATGTCCTCTACTGGTGTGCAAACAAGGTCTGCTGCTAGGTGAGAAAAAGGAAAGAAAATTTTAGGTGAGTCATCTGGGGTAGGGAAGACTCCTGAGTTGGACCCACATACTCAAAAAAAAAACTTTTTACCTCATCCTCTCCTGTGAAGTCTTCACTTGTCTCTGTCTATCCTGCAGCAACACCCATTAATACTCCAGTTTCAATATCTACTTCCCCTGTTGAGTCTAGATCTTCAAGACTAGCTAGGAAGAGGACTGCTAAGGAGGCATCCTTTGCTACTGCTCCTTATGAAAAACTACTAAGAAGGAGTTCATTGAGAAAATAGTCTAAGCCTACTACAACCTTCGTTCAAACAAAAACTATTATAATATTGGAGGACTCTGTTGAATCAGGTCATGATAACTCCCTGGGTATGTCTGCAAATGTTCCACAAAGCTCCTCTCCTGTTCCTGAGGCAGCACAACCCAGTAATGTTGATAAGGGGAAAATGCCGAGTCTGGATGACTTGGCTTGTGTGGCTGAGAAAATTTCTGAGGAAGAGCAATCTTCTCCCATGCAGCAATAGGGCTTCATCCTGCAGTAAGAGGATTTTGTCCTATAGCAAGAAGAAGGTGTGCTTGAACCGCCTGAAATACCCTATGATAATCCATTGCCCACTAAAGTTTGCACAGATTTAGTTGTGTACAAAAGGACTCTACTGATTGCATACTTGGAATTTCTGAGAATTAAGAGGAAGCTTGTGTCATTCCAGACTTTATGTTTTCGCCATTTCGCCAAAATTGAAGTCCAACAAAGTTTATGGGAAGAGGAAAAGAAAAAGCTGCAAAAGGAAATTGAAAGGAAAAAGCAAGAAATTCAAGATATGCAGAAGAAAATGGATGAAATGATGAAAATAACTAGAAAGATAATGGAGTGTAGGCCACCACCCAAATTATATGCAATGTGTCTCAAGGAACAGTTTCTTTGGTTCAAACTATTGAGGATCTCCAGAAATTTGGATCTCGATATTGAAACAGCCAAGGAATTTTATGATGCTTATGAAGTGGCCCCTAATGGGTTGAAAAACTCCATGTGTGAACTTTATTTACATGGTTATTTAATTCCTGCAGAAACTGAATGGAACCCACTCCTTTATATAGGTGATATCCATTTAAGAGCACTTATGTCTTGGGTTGCAAATGAGGTCAATTATGCGAAACAATTGGAAACATATGAAGAAGCAGAAATAGATGAACCTATTCTTCTAAGAGCTGAGAGTTCAGACCCATGCACAGTTTTAAGAACCTGGTTTAGAGTTACTTATGGATCGAATCACAATGAGGAAAGAGAGAAAATTTTTGACATTAGACAACAGGTATACAATGAGTTCAAAGAGCATAAATATATATTTTGGAAAATTGCCTCTTCCAGAATTGAGACAAGGTGGGAGAGATTGACGGTTGGTCTAAGAAAGACAGAGCCTCATAGCCCTTTAAACTTCACAGCAGCACTCAGGAGAACAGAAAGGTACATGAAATTGGGTTTGCAAAGCAGATTTGAATTATGGATGCCACTGACCTTCCAACCCCCAGTTTTAATGTGGCCGCTTTATCCTTACCAAGCCAAGGAAATCAATGAAGAAATAGAAAACTATAGATTTGAAAGATGGCAGTTTACCCGAGGTTTTTACTTCAAGTTTGGAACTTCACTGTAGGGTCATGTTGCTCCAACAAATTTCAGGGAAATAACAAGGAAAGTCAATGCTGGAGGACCAGCATTACAATAAGTAGGGGGAAAAATGATGAGCCTTAAATATGCTCATAGTTTGAAACTTTTGATACTCTTACTTTTGTTATTAATAGTTGTTTAAACCTGTTGATTAAAGACTTTTTGGGTGGTATCCTGTAGCAACGAATTCCATATTCTTGTAGCTTGACAACTTTATTAACTACCTTTTTGACCTTTCGCATGGCTGATGTATGCTTATGATTTTGGATAATGGAATAGGATTAACGTGTGATTAATGAATGGATATCGTGTCACTTGTGTGTATGCTTTCCTTCGCCTCTGTCACTTATTGTAGGTTGTTGGAGGGAGTAGGAGCTAATCAAGCGCAAAGAATCTCAGCTCTGTCGAAGAAGCTATTCCAGTAATAACTCTTTGACCGAATCTTTGGGAAGGAGCTTAAACGGTCCTTCGATCTAGGAAGTGTGTAATGCTATATTCTCTCTAGGTCGCGTCGAGTAGATAGACTTTCATTTATGAATATCTATTCCACGGATTCATAATGTATTTATGATCACAACTTCCTGTGCTAGTTAGTTAGTTTCCTTTTTCATTTAAATAATCGTTCCTCCTGCGTGAGTGAATGAGGATGATAAAATAGTATGTGTTAAAATTAAGTTGAAGAAGCAATAGAGTTCTGTGTTAAGTTTTATTTTCAAACTGAGTAATCAATGTATCCTAGTTCTGAGTATGAATAAAATTCGATGAAGCTTTGAGTCAACTTCTTGTGTAATCTAGTTGATGCTTGCTAAGGGGGCCCACTTAGTAAGTATTCTGTAGCAAGTTGTTGTAGTTAACTATTCATTTCATGTTGATTACTAGTTAGAATCTATTTCTGTAGATTTCAACGCAAACTCAGCCTTGTATTGTTCCTGCAGCATAAGGCCAGTTCACAGTTTGTCTTTTAAAAATAGCTGGTATGATTTCTGTTTTAGCTGAGTTGTGTTTGAGTTAAAAAGCTTTGTGTTGCATTTCTTTTAAGCATTTGTTTTCTATAGATGATGACTGGAAACTAGTTCTTAGTGCACATACCGTGCTGTTCCATTTCAAGTATACATTCCCTGGTTTGACAAAGTAAATGAACGTCCATGAGAAGATGTCAGTTGCCTGTTGGAATGTCCAATTCCCAAGTTTAGTTATGTTGTGACTTTCATATCCTTTTGTGGGCATGACCACTGGGTATGGTTTGCAAACTAAAGATTCAAGCATTATATAGATTGAAGCAAGCTCCTAGAGCTTGGTATGCAAGATTGGACAAATATCTGACAAAGCAAGGATTCAACAAAGGTTTTGCTGATAGTAAACTCTACTTCAAAGTACAAGGTAATAAGATGTTGATTGTAGTGTTTATGTTGATGATATCATTTTTGGTGGAAATGATAGCATGTGTAAAAAGTTTGTTGAAGAAATGCAGAAAGAATTTGAGATGTCTATGATTGGTGAATTGAATTTCTTCCTTGGTCTACAAGTGAATCAAATCGATAAAGGGATATTCATCTCACAATCTAAGTATGTAAAAGAATTGTTGAAAAAGTTTGGGATGGAAGATTCTAAACAAGTTTGTACTCCTATGATAACTGGATGTAAGCTAAGCAAGGATAATGAATCTGCTAAGTCTGATCATAGTAAATATAGATCCATGATTGGTGGATTGTTGTATCTCACCACTTCCATACTAGATATTATGCATGCAGTATGTTTAGTTGCTAAATTTCAAGCAGATCCTAGAGAATCACATCTTATGGCTATAAAAGGGATATTTAGATATTTTAAGGGTACCCTAGATTATGGACTATGGTGTCCTAAGAGTAAAGACTTTACTCTGAGTGATTATACAAATTTTGATTGGGCTAGATGTGTAGATGATCAGAAGAGTACCAGTCATGGTTCTTTCTTTCTTGGTGGGAGATTGGTTTCATGGTTGTGTAAGAAGCAAGACTTGGTTTCTTTATCTACTACAAAGGCAAAATATATTGCTGCAACATCCTGCTGCACACAAGGTTTGTGGATGAAACAAACTCTAAAAGATATTGGTGTAGTATGTGATGAACCCATCTCTATCTTTTGTGAAAATAAAAATGTAATAAACATTTCGTAGAACCCAATTATGCATTCAAGGATGAAGCACATATTTTTCATGTCTCATTTTCTGAGAGAAAAAGTGTTGGAGAATGAGGTCAGAATGGAATATGTGACAATAAAGGAAAATTGTAGACATATTCACTAAGGCTCTTCCGAAGGATACTTTTGAATATATTAGGGAGAGGTTGGGGGTCATTGGCCCTCTGAACTAAGTGCACATGAAGGTGCATCAATCCAATGAATTCATAGATTCTTCATTTATTTGGACTAGTTGTTGGGTCTACTTCGCAGGGGGAGTAGAAGTGGTTTCATTGTTGCAATATGGGTGTACTCGTAAGGAGGGGTATTTAGAGAAGTTGTTATTTTCCATTGATGTCAAAGGGGGAGAGAAAGGTATTTGAAAAATAGTTGCAGATGAAGGGAAGGTGTTCTCTCAGAATGTTGTGTAGATTGTTGTCTTTGATGGTTTTTCACACCCTATGTTGCCATCAATGAGAAAGGGGGAGATTGTTGCAAGTATGGGCTAGTTTGGTGGTGTTGTTATTGATGTCAACACACTTCAGTATGTTGATGTTTGTACATGTATAGTTGAGATACTGTTGAGATGCTGTGAGTACATGGAGCTATCTTATTTGGTTGCAGATGAGTTGTGTTGAGGAGTTTCCAAGTGCTTTTGAGAAAATTAATAAAGGAAAGAAGTTAGAGTGATGAGTTGGTTCAAATTGTGCTCCCGTATGTGCTCCGTGTTTCTCCTGTGTTGATCCTATGCTTGTGTGGTTCTGGAATTCTGTTAATGATGATTTTATTATGATATATTCTGAGTTTTAGCTTCTGATGAGATTGTATGTGGAAGTTGTGTTCACTGGCATGTGGACTGTCTGGTAGTTTTGATCTTCTGTTGACTGGGAGAAATTTTTCTACTCCGTAGTCCTCTGCTATTTTATTTTAGATTGTGTGGATCTGGGATATGTCTTATGAAGGTCTTTCCTATGCTTTGATGAAGAGTTTTGGAGTTTGGTAACAAGGAATTCATGATTCAATATTTCTGTATGGGTTTGCATAGCTCGGTTGATATGGTGAAATGTATTCAGTGTATGAAGTATATTGTTTTGTTGTGGATGTATCTGTAAGGTTCTAAGATGTTTTCTTGTGCTTAATGAAGCATGTTGTGGCATCCGCATGCCATCTTCTTGTTGGGAAGTGTGTGCATCAATGTTTATCTATGTTTTCATTAGATTTGGCCGACCTAGTGTTTACACTTCATTCTAAGAATAAAATTCAATTAAGGAAGCCTGTAGATGGTTCAAGAAAATAATTTTATTGGTCTATTCTTATTCCTTTCCACCGCAGGAATTTTGAGCTGCTGACCTAATTTGAATTTATGAAACCTTGTTTTGTGGCTGACCTTGGTAAATGTTTCTAAGGTTGAGAATGGTATAAAAAAAAGTTGAATTGTGAAGATTTGTTTGAAAATTTGATGCAAAGTGATGAAAGTAAGCCAAAAATCATAAGAGAAAAAGTGTGTGTACGAGTGGTGTTGAAGACAGTGAGACAAGGGTTTCCATAGTCCCCAAATGCACTTTAATTGTAGTGGTGGATCTTTTATTCTCTTTTGTATTTGTAGGCAGTGAGCCTCTTTGTTGGACAGTGAGTCCTTTGTAGGTAGTAAGCCTTTGTATTTGAACAATGAGTCACCTTCTGGGAAGTGAGCCTCTATATTTAGTTTTATAATCTTTATATTGTGAGTTAACCCTCACCATGGTTTTTCCCTTATTGGGTTTTCCACGTAAATATCTAGTGTTCATAGTGTTGATTTTCCTTCTGTTATGTTTGTTTCATGCTTATAATTAATAACAAAATAGTGTGGTTGAAGAATTGATAAGTGATAAATTTTTAAGTTTGAATTTGAGTGACAATTGATTCACCCCCCTCTTAGTTGTCTTTCGCTTGTTTAACAAAACTACTGGCCTTGCTTGCAACAATTAGAAAATACATGCTACCTATTCTTTAAGAGAAGGGAAGGTCTTTTCCAAGGGCCATCAACTTTGCTTAAAGGGCCTTACATTTTGTATAGACTCTTTCTATTTCTATTAAAAGGGTTTAAGCAAATGTAAATTGACTCACTCAATGTGAATGAAAGGTTTGTTTTAATTGGAGCTTTTCATTTTATTGAATTTAAAGGTTAGTAGGTATAGTTAGATTTTTGCCATCTACATATTGCATTCATTTAATTGGAGTTTTATTTTTGTTGAATATGAAGGTAAATAGACACATAATTAGACTTTTTTATCTAGACAATATACGAGTTCATTTAGTTGTAGTTGTATTTATGTGGAATGTGAAAGCAAATAGACATATAGTTATGATTTTGCAATCTAGACAATGCACCCATTTAATTGAAGCTCTATTCATGTCAAATGTGAAGGCAAATAGACACATAGTTAGGATTTTTGAACCTAAGAAATGCACTCATTTCATTGGAGCTATATTCTTAGCAATTGTGAAGGAAAATAAACACATAATTAGGATTTTTAACATAGATTTAATACACTTGTTTAATCAAGTCTCTATTCTTGTTAAATGTAAACAATATTTGCGGACATACATGGTTAGATTTTGGTGACCCTTTCTTTTTCACATTTTAATGCATAACAAGTTTTTAATCAATCCATGGAGGAAAATAAGCACATGGTTTGACTTTACTAGCCCAAACAACCACTTCATTCAATTGGGGCTACCTTCTTGTTGAATGTAAAGATAAACACACGTATTCAAGCTCCATTCTTGCTCAATGCAATCCTTTAATCAAGCCTATATTATTGTTGAATATAAAGGAAAATACAAACACGATTAGGCTTTATTATGACCTAAGAAGTTTCCTCATTTTAATGTTTAACACTTTTACTCAATCCATAGAGGAAAATGGACACTTGGTTAGGATTTATTGGACAAAATAATCTAGTCATTTCAATTTGGGCTATATTCTTGTTGAATGTAAATACAAATAAATGTGTGGTCAAGCTCCATTATTGCTCAATACAAGAGGCAAAATAAACATATTGTTATGCATTGGTAGGTAAAACAACTCACTCATTTTTTTACCAACAAAAATTTCTTTCCTTAGCCACTTTTATTTTTAAATTTTTTCTCTCTTGTTGGAGTTTTTGGCAATTCATGAACTCATGAACTTTCTAACAACAAGAAATTTCTTTCCTTAGCTATTTTTCTTTTTTTCTCCCTTGTCAATTTTTTTGGAAATTCATGAACCTTGTTAGCTTTTTGGTGAGCTTGTGAACTCATTGGAATTTAAAACTTGACCCTTTCTTGTCAACTTTCTAGTGAGTGCACAAACTCACAAAAATCATTGAAAAATTGAAACTTGACACTTTTCTCTAGGATTTTTGGCAAGTTTGTGAACTCATGAACTTGTTGATGTTTTTAAATTTCTGGCCTTTCAACAAGTTTGTGAAATCATGAAATTGTTAATTGTTTTAACTTGGTCATATTTTTACTTAGAAACTTGAGTGATATCTACAAGATATGTTTTATGGGGGTTTTAGAATTTTCAACATAGGGAGCCATTGAAGCTCTTTCATATTGTATATAATTGATGGGTAAAATAGGGTAAGGACTTAGATGGATTTTGTAAATCTTGAGGCCTGTGAAATTAGGATCCAATAGGATCAAGATATGATTTTTTAAATAAATGGGAGAAAAATTAGCTTTTAAATATATATTTTTATCACAAATAGAATTTTTTACTATTATCAGAAGTTTAATCCCATAGTTAGCTACCTGATTGGACTTGTCTTTGACTACAAGATAAGGTAGCTTCAAGAATCAAGATAGGTGTGAAGATGTTTGGCCTCCCAATGAATCCATTGAATCCTCATAATTTTTCTCCTACACCTTACTAGTCGTATCATCCAATTCATCTCCTAATTGCTCAACTTGACTTTCTCCCCAATTAGCATAATAATGAACTAAAGTGTTTTGGCCCATGGTGTTTGGTGGAGAAAGCATTATAAAACTTTTATCTAGCTCCACATGCAAATCAATTCCAACATTTGTAGCACCCTCTAACAACCACGAGTGCTCCTTAGGTGGACTCATTAGGGAAAGACAGATGTCTACAATACTATTTTTCTCTCCAAAAACTGTGTTGGTGGTGATTGGTAGTTTGCCAAACTTGAAGTTTGTGGTGGAATTTAGTGGTCTACACATTTGACTACTTCAAGTGGACTTTGCTTATTTGCAAGTTTTGTTGTTCCATCTATGCAATCACCCTCGGTTTGTGGAAAAGCTTTGTTGGATAGACTAAGAATGTTCTCAGTAGCAGATGCTTCCTCAGGGGTAGCAAACTGAAATGTCTTGCTAGGCCTCATGTCATTCAATAATGCATCTAGATTAAGAGGCAAAATACCTTTCCTCTTGAACCTAGCTGTTATGTTCCTCATAGTCAATGCCTTTTCAAAAGAAAGGTTGCCAAGTGTAGTCAATTCTTCCCTTATTATCTCCAAATTTGGATGTCTAGTACTCCATGTTGCTCTTTCCCTTTTGAAATTTGATTTGAAATAGGAAAATACACTCACATGAAGTGGCTTCAACTTGTGTTATGTGTGGGGTTGTAGGGTAAGTTAATGCCCAGTGCCTGTGCTTTGGAAATGGTAGAAAAGGCTACGTGGCTGCCATGGCCATCAAATATGAGGAGGTGTTTATGGTTGGGCTAGAAACCCCTAGGTACTTGCAAAGGAAAATGTTTTAGGCATCTCACAAAAAGGTCTTTCATCATCCATGCATGAGGCTGAACAACCATACATGCTCCTGGTTCACAGTTGATTATGTAGTTCTGGACCTGATTTTTGATTTTAAACAAGTAAAAGCCTAGATTTTTCTGACTGAAAGTGTTTGCACAAGCCAAAATTATGATCCACTCCTAGATCTTTTGGATAATATATGCAATATTTTTGCTGCCCTTTTTGGAAAGCACCTTCATTGCACCATTCTGCCTAGCTTGCACCCCTATCTCATGGTAGTTCCAAATCTTTTGGGGTCCATAATTCTTAGTTGCATATGCCTTCTCCAATGTTTCATAGAATGCAACTACAACTGCAGTCTTGAGATTGACAACACGGTCTCTATCTTGCCCGTGGGTTGTCCTCAAACATAGATCGGGATGCCTTCTTTTGAACCCTGTCCACTAAGACTTACCAAGAAGTCCATTTTTGAAGGGATTAGGTCTTGACTGGCATATTTGGGACACTTCAAATTATAGATTCACAATCTCAAAACCATGGCCAACAATAGCCATCTTCTTGCACCATTCCATGACCTTTTCCTCTTCATCATCATTTAGGATTATTGGGAGCCCTTTCCTTTTTGTAGTGGTAATACCATTCAAAAAATTCAATAATGTGGTAGTTGGAAGACCCTAATTTTTGGTTTCCCCTCTTTTTGACATGTTATTATCTTCAACATATTTAATGACATGTTCCATGTTAGCCATGTTCCATTCTTGCCACACTACAACTTTTTAGTTGTTATAGTTGGGTTTGCTTGGACTACAGGTTCAGTTGGCTACTCAACAAGAATGACTACGTCCTCATCATTGTTGGGATTTTTAGTTGGATGCACAATAGGAATTACTACACCGTCATCATCGCTATGTGGTAGCCTCACACCTCTCTTGTGAGTAGGCACACTTGTTTGCCTCTGCTTCATTACAGGTCACGTGGTTTTTGTTGTCGCTTTATTCTTCCTCTACATTGAGCCAAGTGTAAGATTAGTAAAAAAAATACAATTATAACTCTTACAATTAAAAGAATGATACAAACTAAAACAAAAATTTCATACATGTAAGAGTGAGTGTAATTGAAGAACAAACTAACCATGCATCTAATTGAGTTTATTGCAAACAATTAAGGGTATGTGTGCAATGAACAAGCAATGCATAGTATACTATCATATCCCCAATTCTAATTCTTTTAAACCCTTGGGTAATCATGCTAAATTAAACAAGAAATGCATGTCATACTATCATATCCCAATTCTAACTCTTATAAACCCTTGGGTAATCATGTTAAATGAAATGAGCAATAAATTTTATACTATCATATCCCCAATTCTAACTCTTATAAACCCTTGGGTGATCATGTTAAACCCTTCTTGAAACAACATAATGATACAAATATATGTAAACTTGAAACATCAATATGATACAAATATGAATATGACTTGAAAGAGTAGTATGATACAAATAAAAATTAAAATAGCATTATGATATTATGATAGGGAAAAAATACGTGTTAGGAAATGAGCAGCAAACAAAAGAGTGCAAATAACAACTATAAACACCCTACACCTCAAGATTGGCCTAGTTGGATTCAAAACAAAATAAAAACAACAAATAGAGTGGATTCACCTTGTCTTAAATCGATCCTTTGGGTGGCCCTTTGATCTTTGGTATTGTATGCTCCTTTGGTGGCAAGAGATGCAAGCTATGAGATGATATGAGGATGGAAAATGAGTGAAAATGGATGCAATTATGAGAATTTGGCTAAGTATGGCTCAAGAGAAAATTTTGCAAGAGTTTGGCTAGCATAAATTATCTCCCCCCTAAAATGAGATAAAAGAGGGGGTATTTATAGAGAATTTTGAATTCTCTAGGAAAGTGGACGGTTGAGATTAAACCAACATGGCCAAGATGTAGGGCTATGGTGAGTTGAGAACTCACAAGCCCTCACATCTTGACATGTGGCATGTGAAGTGGCTTGAGAAAGATGATGTGTACATGAGTTGGAAGGAGAGTACATGACATGGAGGTAGTACATAGTACCTTGGGATTGGAACAAGATCTCCTCATAAAGGAGGTCCATGTGGGTGAGAGGACATGTGAGGAATTAAAAATTCCTAAAATATCCTCATGGGGATGAGAGAAGAAATTTAAAATTCCTTAAAATGCATTGGGGGATTAAATGTGAATTAAAAATTCACATTGGAAATGGAGTGCCTTCTCCAAAAGGAGAAAGCCTTTAATAAGGTTGACTTAGGACACATTCCATAAATGACATGGGGATTAGGTTGACCTGATTAAGTGATTAAGGTTGTGCAAGTACCTGATTAGACAAATTAATGATAGATTAGAGGCAAGTGGGAAATTAGGAAGAGTTCACATGTGACTTGATGTGACAAGTCAAAGATCACATGGGGAAGAGAAAAATGAATTTAATATTCCTTGGAAGGATAAAGGAATCACAAATTCTTTGAGAGGTTGATTAGGTTAGTTAATGAAGGATTAGAGGAGGGATAGGTGGCTAAGAGAGATTAGAGGCCAACTTGCAAAAGTTGGAGGATGTGACACATCTTAATCCTAATTATTCTCCTAATCTCATCAATAGGGATGTGCACATGCCTAATCCTAATTATTCTCCTAATCTCATCAATAGGTTCTATCTTAAAGAGATAAGGTATTTATTTATTAATTAAATAACTTAGGGATTTGACAGAATTAAAGATATTAATTAAATAATAGTGATATTACTTAATTAATTCAAATAAGGGGATGCTTAGACGAAAGGGGATAAATTTGGATAAATTAAGTGTCCAAATTTAGGTTTCTACATTTTTCCCCTCTTTGAGATGGTGTTATGAAGTAGCATCATTTCAAAGAATATTAAAACATAGAACCTAGAAGAAGGTGGTTAGATTGGGAAAGATGCCCCAGTCATTCAAAGGAGTGACTAGGAAGGGAAAAAAATGAAAAAAAAAATGATGAAAATTAGGGATGAAGGATGCCCCCTCGAGAGGACATGTGGGTTCAAGAGAACCTGAATGTGCTCTTGAAATGGATGAGATGATGCAAGGGGAGATGAAGAAGATGACAAGACAGAAGGATAAGTGATAAGGGGATGGATGAAGCACAAATAGGTTTGAGGACAAATATGATGTTGCCCCAGTGAAGGTACAAGCCAAAGCGGGTTGATGATTAAAGAGATGATGGATGGATAGGGGAGGGAGATTGATGAAGGATGAATGGATGGGGGGATTTTGAGAGATGAGAGGATGGAGATGAAATGTAATCCAAATGCAATTTTTCATCATTAGGAGCACTGATTTTTGCTATAGCAGAAGACACGATACACCAAGGTATAAAGGACGAAGGCAGATTAGTGTCTAATGCATGAAACAAACACATCAAACAAGAAGGCTATTCCAATACCCCAAAGTCACGATGACCTTGGTCGGGTTAGGTATTGGGATAACCACAACCACACAAGGATGCTCTAGTGTAATACAAGACCTTAGGGATCTTGGTGGGTACTATGTGGGACA
The DNA here is from genome assembly GCA_007258455.2 of Sequoia sempervirens. NCBI lineage: Eukaryota > Viridiplantae > Streptophyta > Pinopsida > Cupressales > Cupressaceae > Sequoia > Sequoia sempervirens. Next base: position 153,262 of record VDFB02101628.1, read on the forward strand.
ACCGAGAAGACAACAACAAAGAAAAGATCAAGATACGCTCCTATGTTGACTAGTCAAAGCGCACCATGATATGATGGATCAAGACGACCATGAAAAGTGATGATAGGGAGCTCAAATGATAAACAAAATCCAAAAGCATCAAAAGATTGCAATCAATTTCAAACATCCTTTTCCATAGGATCAAGGGGATGGATGGGATTGACGAGGTCTGTTAGGAAGGATGCATCTTATTGAGACTGATGATGGATACTAAACTAAAAGATCGATATGACATAGGATGTTCAAAACTGATTGGGTCTGATAATACAAGTGGATCTCGTTTGTTAAGAACCAGCTAGATAAGGGCATAGCTCGATGATGTGACACAAGATAAGAGACTAACACATCCTAGTGACCTAGGGGCTCGGGGGGCTGATCAAAGATTAGCCTTGCCTACGTGAAATCAGAGAGCTGTGATAGTTCTATAAAAGGCTGACGATAGTCCATGATGGAGACTTTGATGGATGATAAAGATAAGATGGAAAAAAGGAGAAAAGTTGACAATATAGATCAATGATGGAACCCCAGGGGTGGATCAAATGATCGACCTTGGCTACGTGAAAGCGCAGCAACAACGTAGTTCGACAAAAGGACCAAAGGATGATGAGATAACCCTAGATAAGGGGATAAAATGTTTGTACTGACATGATGGGACATGATAGACTTGTTAGATGGGATCCGAGGATGGTGACTACACAAAGCTCAGGGATGGGATAGTTATCCAAATCAACAAAGATGAAATGGGAGGATGACAAGACAGATAGATGAGGGATGAAAAAGGAGAGGAGATTGAAAAGATGTGCAAAAGAAGCAGAAGTGATGATGATAAGATAGATGGCATTGGATTGCGTGGGGAGTAGCCTATAGCTAGATACCAATGACAAGGGATTATGAGATGGGATGAGGATAGAGGAGATGAGGATGGGGAGATGAAAATGATTGGTTGGATTGATGGATAGGAAGATAAGGATTTGGATGAGGAAAATGTTACTAGATGGATAGATAAAAAGGGATGCTATGGTGGAAGGATAGGAAGATAAGGATGGGGAGATGGATATAATGATAAGGAGATGAGGATAGGGAAATGGAAGGGATTGCTCTGATGGAATTAATGATGTCTCCAAGGACTATATCACAAAGGAAGATAGATGCCCCCACTCTATATATGTCATGTGCGAGGAGGCATGAAGGATGTAATAGAGAAGGATAGGAAAATAAAGGAGTGAGATGGATGATGAGAGGATGCATGGATAAGGAAGGGAGATTGAAGGTAGTATGACGGGTGGATAAGGAAGGTAGACGAGTGCGAATGAGGAGTAGGATAGTGTGCGGATGAGGGGAATGTATGCTAAGAGGTGTCCAAAGCATGTTTATATGTTTGGCCCTATCATTATCAAGATCACAAGGAGGATGGAAGGATTGGGATAAATGAGATATGACAAACAAGATGTGTAAGATAGGTAGGATGGAGGGGATGAATGAAAATAATGTATAGCAAGAAGATGGGTGCATAGCCAGAAGCATAGCAGGAAGCATAGCGGATGGAGGGAATGCATATCAGGAAGCTACCCCCAAGTGTAGATGGGGATTTACGCATGATGCCTGTTTGCCAGGTTTTCATCATGGTACTTATCCAAGGTGCTTGTTTGCCAAGTTTTCACCATTGGACAGATTATTTCTCTTTACTCTAGTTTATTTTTTTACTTTTTTGGATTTTTTTTGACTTTTTTGCATTTTTGGATAGCATGCGAAAGGAGATGGATAAGGATAGGGAGGCGAATAAGTGGATTTAGAATAAATGCAATACGAAGATGGATGAAGGACTCAAGCATCAAGTTCCATACAAGGTGTTAAGAGCCCATATTTGAAGTGACTGTTGGACATTGGTACAATCTTATTAGGATAAATGGATTATGCAAGAGGATGAATTAGAGGGATTTGATGGGGAAGATACGCAGGATAATGGATGGGATGCTGGAAATGGTATGGATGGAATGATGGGGTGGGTGTGTGACAGGGTGGTGAGTTTAGGACCAACATTGGCACATACGGTGACATATGTTGAATGATAAGAGGATTAATGGATGGGAAATGCGAGGATAATGGAGGAGATGGGATAGTGAATTTTGGGATGTAAGGACCCAAAAAATATTTAGGAGATGGAGGAAGTGTATGATTGGCGTTCGGATTAGGAAGTTTGGATGTTCTTACAAATTTTTCTTTTGATGGCATTTCATCTTTTTTCTTTGGGATCCATATGGTTTTGATCTTTTCTTTGGTGGGCCTTTGTGGCCTATGGATTTGATTTGGATTTAGATTTTTCTTCTCTTCACCATGTCTTTTAGAGGGGACATGGGGAGATTTAGATTCATGTGGATGTTTGGATTTATGTATTTTTATGTTAGCATCCAAAGTGCTTTTAGTAGCAATGGGATGGGTGCAAGGATATGGGTGATGTGGAGCAATGGAGGTAGGATTATGAGGATTATGTGCAGATGGAGAATGTGTAGGTATGTGCCTTTGTTGATCCTGATTAGGGGGCATGCGAGAGGGAAGTTTATGATGGATGACATGGATAGGTGTTGGGCAGATGAAAGGATGAGATGGAGGAGATGATTTTAGGGTATAGGGGCCCAAAATAGATGTAGGACCTGGAGGAAACATGGATAGAGTAAATGGAGGATGGGAGATGGCATAGGTAGGAACATAAGGACCCAAAATGGATGGAGCAGATGAAGGAGGAATGTGGATGGTTGTTTTGAGGCGATACGATAGAGGAGGAGGGATGGCAGTATATGATCTGGTGGAGTGATGGGAAGGGCCAACATTTCTTTTGGAAAAGGTGAGTTGAGGACGTCTAGAGGTTGTACCAACATCTTTAGATTGTGAGTCTTGGGAAATGGGTCCAAGACCTTGCATGCAGATTTGTTCTTTGACTTGGATGGGCTCTAAAATACCTTGCTCATGGAGGCCTAGACCTTTTCCTTGATAGTTCATCTTCTTGAACATGCGATCCATGATAGGATTTGTGTTATAATGAAAAGATGATGCGATTCCATTATTAGGTGGAGGATGATGGGTGGTATATACACTGTGCTTTTCTTCTGCAAGGAGGCCACCATGGAAGAATGTGATAGTACCAAGGGGATATGCAAGTGATGTGGGTACAAAATTTTTAGGCAATGGTGGGGGATCACGAGAAGGAGATGATGGGATAGAAGCATTTGGATGGGTGGTAAATGGAGAGGGATTAGGGGACATGGTAGGATTTGGATTTGTGGTAGTAGGCTCATGCGATGGAGATGGAGATGGAGCAGTGGAATCTTGAATGACAAGGGGATCATGGAACATAATGGATGGGGGACTATGATCTTGAGGTGGACTAGATGGGATTGTAGGATCTTGATATGGAGAGGGGGATATGTTGGCATGCTTTGGATCAGGCTCTTAGCATGAATCCTCATGTGCGAGAGGCATGGTAATGGAGTCTTGGTGGGACTCTTCAGGTGGGGAAGATGGAGGGATGGAGGATTCAAAACATTCATGGGAATGGACTTTAGTGGATTAGATTTGGGTGTCATCAATGGGTTCGATGACTCTCAGAGTAGGAGGTGGCTTTTCAATGGATTCGGTAGATGTGATGGTTAGTGATGGGGGCTCAGTGGATTTAGAGGATGTGATGGTTTCGATGGTTTGAGTGGTGCTAGGGGTGGTATCATCAATGATAGATGCTGGGTGGAGAATGGTCTCGTCACTAATGACCGTGGATGATGGGTTGGGATGGCATGATTCCACAACTTCAAGATGTAGACTGGGGGATGTCTTCTCTTTTATAAGTCCTTGGAGAACTTCTAGAGTGAGAAACTTGAATATTCTGGGCTGAGATGGTGTGGTAGGAGTGGATGAAGGATTATGGATTGGTGGGGGATTATGACTAGTGATTGGTGGATTAGGATTAGATGGGGGAATGGGATTGGATGCAGGACTGGGAATAGATAGGAGATTAAGATTAGATGAAGGGTTAAGATAGCGGTTTTGGAATGGTGAATTAGTACATGAGGATGCAGGTTGTGGATTGTAGTAAGGGTATTGGGATGGTGGATTAGGATGGGAAGATTGAGTTGGTGGATTGAGATGGGGAAATGTGGATGGAGATGGGGAAATGTGGATATTGGATTAGGGTTAGGATAGGTTGGTGTGGATGTTGGATTAGGATAGGAAGGTGTGAATGTAGGATTAGGGTGAGCAGATTGGTATGGAAGATTAGGGTAGTGGGTATATGTGGATGAGGGATTGAGATAGGAGGATGTGGACGGGGGATTATGATAGGGGTATTGTGATGGTAGACTAGGATAAGAGGATGATGTAGATGAAGGATATGATGAATATGATGGATATCCCTTGTCAAAGGTAGCATAAGCAACATGATTAGGCATGGATGAAGACATAACAGGATAACTCGAAGGGGTGATTGTATTTTGGAAAGCGGGTCGAGAAAGCTTACTAGCAATGATAGTGTCAAGGGGATCTATGTCATATTATTCTTGATCGAGAAGACTTTCGTTATCGTTGTCGACTTAATTAGGGTTTTCCTTGACTACTATTGATGGAGGATAAGGATTCATGATGATGAAAGGATAAAGAGGATGGATCAAAGATATTGGATGGGAATGGACTAAAGCTCAAATCGGGATTTAGGTCAAGCTCAGATCAGGATTGGATTAAAGCTCAGATTAGGATGATTGGATGATGCAATGGAATTGATTCTGACGATCGGATTTGATTATCAAAGGATGATTACGACACCAAATCTGCTTCGAGATGGAAGTAGATTGATTGGGTCAAAGGTGATTGGATAGGGATAAGATAGGATTGGATTGGATAAGGTCGATCGATGATTGGTAAGATAGACTGAGCGATCGGATAGGATGATGAAAGGGACTATAAACCCCATTCAGAGATTACCCTAGGTGACGTAGGATATTGATTGATCAGATTAAAGGATGAATGGACGATTGCGGCACCAAATCCACTTTGAGATTGAAAATGGATTGATTGGGCCGACGATGATGATTGACTTGGGATGGATGACAATCCTAAGCGAATGTTGATGATGATAATCAGATCAAACCCTTAGGTCAATTTGGATACTAACCTGAAACGAAGTTCAAAGGATTTGGATATGGAAAATGATGATTTGATTGGAGGAACAAATGATAAAAATGGATGAATGAATACTCAAAATGAGTAAACGATTGATTGAAACAGATGAACGACTACTCAGAATGAGTAAACGACTCCTCACAATAAACAAATGATTCTCAGAACAAGAAGATGAAGGTTTGGAATAGATGAAATATTACTTAGAACGAGTAAACGATTGATCAGGATTATTGAATGAGAGTTCGAAATGATTGAAGGAGGTTTCAAATGGATGAATGTTTACTTGGAACAAGTAAACATATGATTGAAATGACTGAAAAAAAGTTTGAAATGATAGAAGGAGGTGTGAAGTGGATGAATGTTTACGCAGAATGAGTAAATAGATGATCAGAATGATTGAACGAGAGTTTGAAATGATAGACGAAGGTTCAAAATAGACAAAAGGTTTGAGAACGAGTAAACAGATGATTGAGAGTGATGAATGACTACTCAAAATTAGAAAAAAACTGCTCACAATGGATCAATGATTCTCGAAATGAGACGATGAAATGAGAAGATGAAGGTATGGAATAGATGAAAGATTACTTAGAGTGAGTAGATGATTGATTGAAATGAATGAATGGACGAATGCTCAGATTGAGAGAATGACTATCAGAATGAATGAAAGGATGAATAGGAAAAAATTGAAGAATATGGAGGGAGGAATCTTAAGATTTGTTTCGATATCCAAAGACCTTGAGTGCAGATGGACTAAAGTTTAGATTAGGGTTTCGGTTAAGCTCAGATTGGGATTAGATTAAAGCTCAGATTAGGGTTTTGGTTAAGCTCATATTGGGATTGGATTAAAGCTCAGATTAGGATTGGAGGATGTGATGGGATTGATTCTACACCAAGTTTCGAGGTTTAAAGGACATAAGGTGTTGACAATTAGATTTTTCCAGATTTAGCAATTTTCAAAAATTGTCAAATTTTGCCATTTTAAGAAACTTCATGGGCATAATTTTGAGAGTCCATTTTTTTCGCAAAGAATACCCAAAACTAAGATAGGATGAATTTCCAACTAACATCCCAAACCTGAGACATGAATTTTGAGTTATTAATGAAAATGATATTTCAAAAACTAAAAAAAACACTAAATTGCAATTTTGAGGTTTAAGATGAAAGTTTGAGGCCTCAAAAATGTGGCGAAATAGGGTCCAACCGTCTTAATGTTGGTTGGGAATCCACATGCCACCTCATAAAACAACCACCTGTAAAATTTCAGCTCAAACGGACACCCAAGTCAAAAGTTATGGCCTCCGAAAGTTTCAACATAAAAATCAAAACCCTCGAAACAAAGTCTAGGTGATTGGGATGGATGATTTGATGATGGATATGGACTCTAATGATGTTCAAAGTAGCACTTATTTTATTTTGGTGATGAAATGATAACTTTAAGAAAAGTGTTGACGACAGGCAAACGGGTGCTCGAAACGACTGGACAAAGGGTGGAAAATGTTGTCTGAAGGGCGGGTCCGCCCCTGGATGAGGTTAGGTCCACTTGTCCAAGGGGCAGGTCCACTTGTGTAGGGGGTTAGGTCCGCATGTGTAGGGGCAGGTCTGCCTGTGCAGGGGGGTAGGTCCGCTTGTGCAGGGGGCAGGTCTACCTATAGGGCAGGTTCGCCTCAGCAGGGGGCAGGCCCGCCTCTAGGGCAGGTCCGCGTATATAGGGGCAGGTCCACCTGTGCAAGGGCAGGTACACTTGTGCAGGAGCAGGTACGCTTGTGTAGGGGGCAGGTCTACCTGTAAGGCAAGTCTGCATGTCAGGAGGGCAGGTCCGCCCCTGGGTGAAAATGGTCAAAAAATAGTTGTTCAGGCACACAAAACGAGGAGATGGATGCTCATAATGGATGGATGAGTGCTTGAAATAGATGAATGACTCTCAGAATGAGGGGAGGAAGATTCAAAATAGATGAACAAGTTCTCAGAACGAGTGCTTGAAATGGATGGACTCTCAGAACAAGGAGATAGAGGTTCAGAATGGATGAATGTTTACTTGGAATGAGTAAACAATGACTCGAAACGGGTGAACGACTCTCGAAACAATGAGAGGAAGGTTCAAAATGGAGGGATGTTTACTCATAACGAGTAAAAATTGACTCAAAACGGGTGAACAACTCTCGAGATGATCAGAGGAAGGTTTAGAATGGAGGAATGTTTACTTGGAACGAGTAAACAATGACACAAAATGGGTGACCAACTCTTGAAATGATGAGAGGAAGGTTCAAAATGGAGGAATGTTTACTCAGAATGAGTAAACAATGACTCGCAACGGGTGAACAACTCTCGAAATGATGAGAGGAAGGTTCAAAATGGAGGGATGTTTACTCGAAACGAGTAAATGATGACCCAAAATGGACAAACGACACTCGAAATGAGGTGATAGAGGTTTGGAATGGATGAATGTTTACTTGGAACGAGTAAACAGATGATCGAGACGGTAGAATGGGAGTTTGAAATGATAGAATGAGGTTTGAAATGGATAAACGTTTACTTAGAATGAGTAAATGAATGATCAAAATGACTAAACAGGAGTTTGGAATGATGAAATAAGATGTGAAATAGATGAACGTTCACTCAAAATGAGTAAATGAATGATTGAAATGGCAGAAAGAGAGTTCAAGATGATAGATAAAGGTTTGAAATGGGTGAACGTTTACTCAGAATGGGGAGATGAGCGATCAAAATGGTGAAACGAGCAGGTAAAATAGTGAACCGAGTGTCCCAAATGATGAAACAAATGATAAAACTGATTGGTCAAGGGTCGGGTCCACCCCTAGGATGGGTTAGGTCTGCCTGTGGAGGGCAGGTCCGTTTGTTGGGAGGGTAGGTCCGCCTGTGGAGTAAAAGTTGGTCAAAAATAGACAAAATAGGCTTAAAAGGGCTGGTTCAAAGGTCAACTCCACCCCTGGATGGGTTAGGTCCACCTGTCGGGAGGGCAGGTCTGCCTATGGAGCAAAAGTTGGTCAAATTTGGTTAAAACAGGCCCCAAAGGACTAGTTTACAAGTCAAGTTCGCCCATGGATGGGTTAGGTCTGCCTCTGGAGGGCAGGTCTGCCTGTCGGGAAGTTTAAACTTGAATTTTGAAAAGATGACTAAGGAAAAGCACTCAAAACACAACAAACATCGATCAAAAGGATATGGCTAAACAAAAAATTACTGGTTTTGCACAAAGAAGACAATTCAAACAACACAATCCTAAGATTATTAGAAAGGGGGATGGTTGACAAAATCTTCTATTCTAGGATGAACATGGTTGCTAAGGAGTCCTCAATATACACCTAGTACATGAGGCCCAAACTGTGAACACCAACCCGTTACAAGCATGAGTCGGGAACCTTAGCGAGATACTAGAGGCTCAGACCAACTCTTCACGTCATCCCAACACTTCGCCAATTACAACATGGTTGGATTGAGGTACAACTTTCGCTCTCCCTCCTTTATATACCCCACCGGTATGCATGGTTGGAATCATCCCTTGGGGTGATGAAATCCCCAAGTAGGTCTTGCTAAGAAAAAGAAAAAGAAAAAGAGGGTGACTCAAAAGTACTTGGTAAGCTACAATTTCTCATCACCCAGGATCGTCAAATGGTGCAAGGGGATTGGATACATCAAATAGCTAACCAACAAGCACAACAAACAAGATTCATTGACACCCCTAGTTAGACTATGTGCCTAAGTTATGCAAAACAACAAGTAGTGGCTGATAAATGACTAACCCTGCAAGGGAAATTGTTAGTGAAACATGTCCTTGTTCCTCACCAAATGTTGATCAGATGCTTGCACAAACTCAAACAAGACACGTTAGGGGGTTAGAAACACTTAAAACAACAAAAAAAAGTGCTAAAAACTCAATTTTGACCTTCTGAAAAAAGATTTCTAAGTCAGGTCAGCCTGTTTGGAGGGCAGTTCTGCTTGTCTAGATGGAAATTTCGCTTGTCTAGAGGGCAGGTTCACCTATTTGGAGGGAAGGTCCTCCTGTCTGTCAGGTCAAGTTTGTCTGTTTGGAGGGCAGGTCCACCCCTATGTGAAAAGTCTACAAAAATCAACTTATGGAGTCTGTGGAGGGTAGATCCACCCCTGGGCAAGGTCAAGTCCACCCCAGAAGGTCAAGTCTGCCTGCCTGTTAGGTTAGGTTTGCCTCTGGATGGTCGGGTCCACCCTGGGAAGCTCAAGTTCGGCCCTCTGCAAGTTGAGTCCACCCCTCTGCAGGTTGAGTCCGCCCCTTTGCAGGTTGGGTTAGCCCCTCTATAGGTCAGGTCTGCCTCTCTACACCCTGCACTTGCAAAAAGTGAAATAATAGCAAACTTGAAAGAGACAGACTCGTTTGTGGGTCCCACCGAGCGTTCCAGAAATGTGAAAGAGAAAATCCACGTGTTAGAAAATGACCAGCAAACAAAAGAGTGCAAATAATAACTATAAACACCCTACACCTCAAGATTAGCCTAGTTGGATTCAAAATGAAATAAAAACAACAAATAGAGTGGATTCACCTTGTCTTGAATCGATCATTTGGTTGGCCCTTCGATCTTTGGTGTTGTATGCTCCTTTGGTGGCAAGAGATGCAAGCTATGAGATGATATGAGGATGGAAAATGAGTGAAAATGGATGCAAGTATGAGAATTTGGCTAAGTATGGCTAAAGAGAAAATTTTGCAAGAGTTTGGCTAGCATAAATTATCTCCCCCCTAAAATGAGATAAAAGAGGGGGTATTTATAGAGAATTTTGAATTTTCTAGGAAAGTGGATGGTTGAGATTAAACCAACATGGCCAAGATGTAGGGCTATGGTGAGTTGAGAACTCATAAGCCCTCACATCTTGACATGTGGCATGTGAAGTGGCTTGAGAAAGATGATGTGTACATGAGTTGGAAGGAGAGTACATGACATGGAGGTAGTACATAGTACCTTGGGATTGGGACAAGATCTCCTCATAAAGGAGGTCCTTGTCCCCATGTGGGTGAGAGGACATGTGAGGAATTAAAAATTCCTCAAATATCCTCATGGGGATGAGAGAAGAAATTTAAAATTCCTTAAAATGCATGGGAGGATTAAATGTGAATTAATAATTTACAGGGGGAATGGAGTGCCTTCTCCAAAAGGAGAAAGCCTTTAATAAGGTTGACTTAGGACACATTCCATAAATGACATGGGGATTAGGTTGAACTAATTAAGTGATTAAGGTTGTGCAAGTACCTGATTAGACAAATTAATGATAGATTAGAGGCAAGTGGGAAATTAGGAAGAGTTCACATGTGATTTGATGTGACAAGTCAAAGATCACATGGGGAAGAGAAAAATGAATTTAATATTCCTTGGAAGGATAAAAGGAATCACAAATTCTTTGAGAGGTTGATTAGGTTAGTTAATGAAGGATTAGAGGAGGGATAGGTGGCTAAGAGAGATTAGAGGCCAACTTGCAAAATTTGGAGGATGTGACACATCCTAATCAAGGATTAGGCATGTGCACATCCCTAATGATGAAATTAGGAGAATAATTAGGATTAAGAAAGGGATGTGACATGTTAGGAATTAAATAAATGTCATATTTATTTAATTCATTTGATGAAAAGGAGGATTAAATAGATAAGGTATTTATTTATTAATTAAATTCCTTAGGGATTTGGCAGAATTAAGGATATTAATTAAATAATAGCGATATTACTTAATTAATGCAAATAAGGGGATGCTTAGATGAAAGAGGATAAATTTGGATAAATTAAGTGTCCAAATTTAGGTGTCTTCAGATATAATTGGAAACAACATGTTATTCCTAGAAAAGGGTTTGAAATATTTCTATCATGCTATTGTTTCAAGTCATATAAAAATTTCATAATGTTGTGCCAAAAATGGTTACCATACATACAAAGCATACGTGTAATTAAGTTGAATGTAAATGAAGAAGGGAATAGGAAACTTATGTATCTATGTATCTTTGTAATATATATATATATATATATATATATATATATATATAAGGGTTGGAAATATTTGTACCATGTACTGCAATTTGAATTTTGAAGTTATATAAAAATATCAATATGCAGTCTTGAGCACAAACTTAGAAATTTCAAATTGTGAATAGGTAGTTTGCATCACACAATTGAGGTATCTTGTATAAATAAATAGGTTGATAGAATTAGAATTGGTACCTATGCAAGTGGAGAAATTTGAATTGTGGGAGGGAATTTGATCTTGCAATGAAGAAATTAATGGTAAAAGTGATATAAAATTGGTACATAGAAAATTTGGTTGGTGATTTGAAAGGATATTTAAGAAAATTGTAATTCTAATCAGTTTTAATATTTTGTTCTGATTATTTTAATTTTATATTTATATGTAAAGAATACTTCAATAATTATTTGTTTTTTTTGTAAAATTGTATTGCATTGTGAGCTTGAGAGTTCGTTTTTGTCATTTTTGTAGGTAAATTCACAAAAGATTGGTTTATATGGACATGGTGGAACCAGTAGTTTGTTAAAAAAAGATGAGAAATGGACATATTTTATTGTAATTTGTTAAAATATATTTACAACTCGTTCAGTTGACAATGGCTTATGTACATGTCAACTCACTTTGAATGCACATGTCAACTCACTTTTAATGCAATAAAACTTAAATTTTGGATAAAAATATATCTATTTGCATGAACCTATTATTGGGAAGGTGACAAACAATATTTATATTATATAAATAAATATATCAACATGCATTCACCTAATATTGGGAAGGTGGCAAATAAATAGTCTACCTATGATAGGACATAATGTGAATTTTACATGAACCTATCTTATCATATTAACAAAAATATTTGAATTTTTTCTTGGTTCTTTTATTACCCAAAAGTGGGCCTCAAAGTGTCATATACTATACCCACGATTGGTCCCATGCCCATGATTGGTGCCTCTCTCTTATCTAAACTTAAGTGAAAAAATAAATGATAGAATGATAAGGACATTGTTATTTAATAGATCTAGAATGGAAAGAAACCAAGTCTTGCCTCACTAGTGGATGGTATTTTCATAATTTTCCCTCATTATTAAATCCATCATGAATAATAATAAATGACAATAATTTTATTCATCTAACATTTTTTTTTATCTCAACCAATATTTGAGCTAGTTGGGATTTCATTCCTACAAACACACAATCTTCTTGTGTAACAATTGAAATCATTATTAATATTGTATTCATCCATAAAAAATTATAGTAACAATTATAATTCACCCTCATTAAAAAAGAACTAAATGTAATAGATTTATTCATCAAAAAAAACTTTCTTATATATGATCCACAATCTAATGCAAATATCTATATTTTTAAGAAATATTTAAAATAAGCTAAATTTTTAATAATTTAAATGATTTAAGAACAAAAGTAAAATAAAAGGCTAAGCATTATAAAAGAATATAAGTAACCATTAAAAAATGATTAAATAAATGAACAAGAAACAAAATTTAATTGATATATTTTTAAAAAAGTTATCAACTTTAAGAACACAAAACCATTTTAGTTGATATTTTTACTTAAAATATTTCTTTTAAATGATTTTTTTACATCAAATTTTTATTTTTTTAATGAAAATATAATTTAAATTTTAATATTTTTAAACATACACCTCAAAAATTACATTATATATATATATATTTGTATATATTCGTGGGTAATAAATTTTATATCAAATTATAAAAAATAATCATAATTATTATTGTATATAATAATAATAATATCATAATTTAACTATGTTACCTTTTAATTAGGCTTATCAAGCTATAATCTAAATATTCTTTAAAACTAAATTAATATCTATAAAAAAAAAATCACACAATTATAGGAGAAATATAATTTTCCATTGCTATTAAATGTTTGAAAAAAGTCTAGTAAAAATCTTCAAATTATTTATGAGAGCCATGACACCCAATAAAAGGAAAGTAGTAACACAAATATAGCAAAACAAAATGTAGACATATTCTTTAAACATGAATAGATGAAGATTTAATTGATGGATCACATTAAAAATCAAAATGAATGACTCACAATTTATAACACATACATGATGATACATAAACGAAAGTTAAATTTTATATAATAAAACTATACATAAACCATATACTTACAAAACTAGAAATAGCTTAACCTCAATATTAGTAGGTAGGTCAACATTATATTATAAGAAAATAATGCCTCTAAAATCTAATGGAGGGGAGAGCTTATAAATTAGAGCTTATTAATTATGTTAGAAACTTCTACCATGGCCACATAAGACAATTATCCTTTCAAAAAGATAAATGATAATGTTGTCCATCACTTGGAAAAATTTTCTACTCTAAGTTGTGGTAAAACACAACAATCCAATTACAATAGAAAACCCAATTGCATAGCTCATTCCCAAACCAACTCCCCACCATATATCCTCCTCATCTTCTTCATCTATCTTATCAACATTTATCTCTGGTGGTATGCTTGTAGGACAAGGTTTAACTTGCTGAAGGCTGCAACAACTTGTATTGAGTTGGAGGCTGCATAGGTCTGAATTGTATGAAAAGGACAATGCACCAAATGTGTAAAATTGTCCCCCTTTTGGTATCTTTCCTGAAAGATTATTGTGGGACATGTCTAGGTAACCCGAGCGACTGTAGATCCAAAGGGATAATTCCAGACAGTTGGTTGTGTGAGAGATCAAGAGACTCCAGATGTAGCATTTTTCCCAAACTCTCTGGGATTTCACCCCTAATATGGTTTCTTGAAATGTTAAGAATTACCAAACCCTCGAGCAATCCCATGTTTGGAGGAATTCCACCTGTTAAATTGTTATTTGATAAATCAATACATTTTACCAATGCCAATGATATTAAAAATTCCATCTCCTTTCCTTTGTTAATGATTGTCACTCGATCTACATAGATTTGATCATAACTTCTAGCAAGAAACATTTCAGTGCTGAGTTTTTGATTTTTCATAGCCTGCAAGGATGAGATACTGGCTGGAATAATTCCTAAAATTATGTTGGATGAAATATCTAAGATTTGTAGAAGTGGCAATGTTGTAACTTCTGAGGGTATTATGCCATGAAATCTATTTGACCTCAAGATCAAAATCTTAAGATTTTGAAGTTTCCCTATCCAATTTGGAATGACCCCTCTCATGTTGTTGTTGCTCAAATCTAGTATCTCCAACTTCTTACAGTTTGCAAGAGAGGATGGGATGTACGAATTAAATTCATTTCTACCTAATTTTAATGTCTGAAGAGAAAGTATGTCTCTAAACTGCCGTGGCAACTTTCCCTCCAAAGAATTGTTCTCTAAGTTCAACATCTCAATAGAAGAGCAATTTTTGAAACTGGCAGGAATGTTACCTGTAAGCTTGTTATTTGAGAGATCCACAATCTGAATTTGGCATATAGAAGGTGGAATGCTACCATTGAGATAATTGAGAGAGAGAGAGATATTCAAGATGATGTTCACCAATTTCTTCTGGAGTGAATCCATTGAGTTGATTCTCTGACATGTCCAACACCTTCAGGCGATCAGAATGAAGCGAAAGCTGACCTTGTAAATTATTGCTATACAAATCTAGAGTTTGTAACTGACTTCCCATCAACGAACGAGGTAGAACTCCTGCAAAGTGATTATGAGAAAGATTGAGATACAAAAAGAGAATTGACACCCCATATCCACCGGGGAATATTTCCTGCAAGACTGTAGTTGGACAAATCCACATGGACAAGCTCATATTGAGTTATTAGGAATGTTGGAAACCTGCCGTTCATGTTGCATGACTCTAAATCCAGTATTTTCAAAGAGAATTTAGGAATCCATGTCAGCCCGATCTTTACAGTT
Source organism: Sequoia sempervirens (assembly GCA_007258455.2). NCBI lineage: Eukaryota > Viridiplantae > Streptophyta > Pinopsida > Cupressales > Cupressaceae > Sequoia > Sequoia sempervirens. The sequence continues at coordinate 168,341 of VDFB02101628.1, forward strand.
AAAAGATTATTGGAAATGTTTACCTGGGAAAGTTGGTTGAGATTATCAAGGTGAGACTCTGAAAAAACCCCACTTAACCTGTTGGGGTATAGGAAAATCCTCCACAGTTTAGAAAGATTTGAAACATTGAGAGGGATGGCACCTTCTGATTTTTTGTTGCTTAGATCAGGAATTTCAGAGATGATAGAAGGCCAATGGAAGGGGGGATTTTACCCGTCAATGCATTGTGGCTTAGATGGAGGTTTGTAAGGTAGTGAAGCTTAGTGGCAGGGGATGGAATGCTGCCCTTCAATTGATTGTTTCTCAAAACAACATTTTGGAGGTTCAAAAATGCCATCAACAGCATTGAGGGAATGCGACCATCCAACTGGTTGTCGGAAAGATCAATATAGGCCAAAGGAAAAGGTCTTCCCAAGTGAGGTCTATCCCCAAATGGCGGGAAGTGCCCTCTTAACATATGATTAGGGAGATACAATCCTTTAAGAGATGTTAAATTTTCCATCGTAATTGGAATACTTTCAACATAGCAGTGTGAGAGATCCAGGAGAGTTAATGAGGAAATGTTGATAACAAAATCTGGAATACTTCCTCCCATTGTTGTGTGCCAAAGAAGGGTGTGAAGGGAAGTAGAGTGTTGGGGTATAATGCTTGGAAGGTTCCCTCCCAGATCTTTGTTATAGGACAAGTCCACTAGTTGCAGTCTTGGAAGCCTTAGGAGGGCAGAAGGGATGCTACCATTGAATGCGTTAGAATGAAGTTGGAGGTGGGTCAGATTGGTGAGGTTGGCAAGGTAAGGGGGAATTGCTCCAGACAACGAACAGTAGGAAATTTGAAGATGGGTGAGAGTGTACATGGTGGAGAGCGTTGTCCAAATCATTGCCCTCCACTCCTGACATATCCACTTCATCCAAGATAAGCTCTCGTAAATCTCTCATGTTTCCTGTCCACTTCCGCATGTCGACTATTCTCAACGAAACCCAATAGTAGATAGAGAGATCCAAGTAGTGCAAAGAAGACATGTTCCCCAGCTCCGTGGGAATATCTCCACTAAACCCAACCCGTGATAAATTCAAGTAGCGCAAACTCTTGAGTCTACCCAATCCAGGAGGGATGGGAACTCCAGAGAAGTTATTGAAGTTGAGATCCAAGTGCTCCAACTGTTCCAGATTGAACAACGGGGAAAGAAAATCCCCAGCTAAATTACTCAGAGGCCTTTTTAGATTAGGGTGATCACCATAATTATAACGAGCATCCTCGGAACTGTGCACATCGAGAGGAATGACATGAGCAGTGTGAGAATGGCATTGGATTCCTTCCCACTCACAACAGTTGAAACCATGCCACGAGTTTAGTATTTGGGAGGGATCAACAACATATGCCTTGAAATGCAAAAGTGAATCTCTTTCATAGCCTGGACAACACCAACTGCTATTAATACTGGAAGAGCAGAACAAAGGCTACAGCTACCCAAAACATTTTGATTACACGCCACACACACCATTTGCTGGCCTCTAATTGAATATAAAACGAATACCTTGAATCCGTCCCTAATTCTATGTGTGAACGCGAGTGAAAAAGTTCTACAACATCTAATAAAATAATGGAAAACTTGATAAAAGTATGATGACTCGATGGGGTACTGCAACATATTGGGTGGAACGAAAGAGAAATCGTGTCTTCTAATGATTATAACATGTGTAGTATATGAATTATCTTTCCCACAATAAGGAGACTATATGTGGACGCAGAAGTATCTCCATTATTTCGTAAGACTCGAGTAAACCAAAGTAGAAATGACAACTCGATAAAGTATTCCGACCTATCGTGTCTTCTAATGATAACATGTGAAGTATTTGAATTATCTTTCCAGAATAAGGAGACTTAACGTAGACGTAGAAGTACTTCATTATTTCGTGAGAAATGACTTTCAAAGTAAACCAAAGTCTGAGTAGACTAAAAGGTGAATGAACTGCTCAAACCACAATGAAGGCATCAATCTTTTGTGCAAACGAACTTTCCCTTTACTGAGCATTTACAACAACTCTTTTAAGTATGTTGACTGATATGAATGTGTTCGAAAAAAAACTCTCATTTTTTATTTTAAATATTTCTAAAATTAAATAACATATAGAATTTATTATGTCCACAAGTCTATAGTAAATAAAATAGTTTCAAAATAAAATTATACTATCTACTTAAGAATAAATTATATATAATTAAGTTAATATATTAAATTTAATAATTGGGTATTCAATTTTATATGAAAAGTTTTCATAGGAAAGGTGAATTTAAATTTTGTTAATTTTTTTAATTTATTAATAAAAATTTAGTGTTTTTTATCTACATTTAATTAATTGGTAAATGTCACTTATTATCTATTTATTCTAATAGTTTGTGAGAAAAGTGAACCTTAACATTTATTATAATGACTAGTCTACAAGAGCAAAATAATTAATATACTTACAAAAATAGTTTTAGTAGATCCTTGTGAATCATTAAGAAAATACTTGTTTTTCATATCATTAAACAACTCTAATTGTGTACCCCAATAGAACTAAAAGATTCTAATACATTGATTAAAATGAAAATTGAAAACATGAGAAAAGAAACGCCCAACAAAGTAGGACCTCCAAATATTACTAGAATAAGAGGAGGATAGGTTTGAAATTTGAATTACCATTTAAATTTGTTTAGATTGTATAATTTGATTTATATTTTTATATAATCATATAGTGCATTAAGTGATTAATAAATCATAAATATATTATAAAAGATTATAATATATTATTTAAAAGGAAAATATAATTGAAATAGATTATTATTTTAAAAATATATTAGAATTGAAAATTATTATTAAATTGTGAATTATTATTCTTTTAGAATGTTTTAAAATTTTACAATGTAAAATTATTTTGAACATATTTTAATTTCAAATATATCAATCTAAAAATTTGTCTTTGATTGTACTAGTGAATTTAATATATTTACTTTGTGCATAATTTTTAGAGGTAATTATTGTTCTTGAGTGTTTCATAATTCTACTTTCTTATTTTTTAATGTTACAATTTTATGGATATAGAGAAATAATAAGAAACAACTACATTGCAACTTGTATATAATGTAAATAATTATTATTTTTAACTTTAGTTTTTAAATAGGATATGATGACACGAACGACGAAGGGTGGGAAGTAGTGGCAGGGGTCATTTTGAAAACCTCTGAAGTTGCAGATGCAAATGAGGATGATCCATTGGATGGAGGCTTGGAGTGGTCGTTGATTTCTTCGATGAAGGTTTTTGAGAAGAGAAGGCGATTATGGGTGCTGGGTTAGGTGTTGTTGCCGGTGGAAGATAGAAGGATGGCTCCTGCAAGAGGGGCTGCTAGTGCTGAAGGTAAGGAAGACTTTGTCAGCGCTTGGCATCTTGTTTAGATTAGATTTGGAGACTGGTCTTCTTTTCCTGCTATGGCTAGAGATGGTTCTTTGGCTTTCGCTCTATTGAATGCTTTCTCTATGTCTCCCTTGTCGGTGCTCTTAAGTGGTGCTATAGGTGGGGAATTGTTTGATGCCCTAGGATGGGGTTTTGCTACTGCTGTGGCATTAGAGGGATGTAGGAGGGTAAGTTTGATGCCCTCTGTGTTTTCTGGTGCTGGGTGATTTCCCTTTCTGTCTTGCTTTTCCCTATAGGGTGAATGGGGTTGCGTGGGCTTCTTGAAGTTTCTGGGTTGAAGAAAGGGCTTATTTCTGGTCCTACTCGGGGTAGTAGGATGGATTGGGGGCTTTATTTGTTGGCCCTTTCTTCATCTTACTTCTTTTGGGGTGTTCATTGCTTCCATGCATTCTCTGTTTGGTGGTTTGGCGGTTTGGATGAGGTTTCCTTTTGGTTGGAAGTGTGGTGTTGCTCGGGCTTCCTTGGAGTTTTTGGGTTGAAGAAGGGGTATATTTCTAGTTTTTCTCGATATAGCAGGATGGCTTGGGGGCTTTATTTGTTCGCCCTTTCTTCTTCTCATTTTTCTAGGGTGTTCTTTGCTTCTGTGCTTCCTCTGTTTGGTGGCTCTCTTCAAGGAGTTTTGCTGGCACAGTTGTGGTTTCCAAATGGCTGGTGGATTTCTTTTCCTATTATCTATGTTTGGATATTATTTTTGGCTATTGGCCCATTTGGTGGAGTGGTAAAGTCACTCAAATTTGGGTTTTTTCTTCCTTGTGCTCTATTGGGTTTTGCTTAGACCTGCACTGGTGTCTCAAGGAGTTTTAAAGATTGAGTGTAGGTGTCTTTCTTAATCCCTCTCTTATGATGTGGCCCCCTTGTGCCTTGTTGTTTTTTGTTGTGTTTAAGGGATGGTGTTTTGGTTGGACCTCCCTGTGGGGTTGGAGGTGGTGGTGTATCAGCTTTGTTATATGCTGAAGGTTTTGAGGGCTGGGTGGCTTTTAGAGATAATTTTGAAAACCTAGTTGTTACTATTATTTTTTCTTGCTTTGGTTCTCCTCCTTATTTTTGTCCCTTATTTCTCTCTGAATACTAGGTCTTTTATTAAGGTGAAGACCTCTCCTTTCGAGATGGATTCCTCTCCCTTTCAGGTTGAGGTGTATTCTGTGGTGGAAGGTCACTTCCGGCTTTTCCCATTGAGGGGGTACCCATTTCTATTGAGGTGGAATGGTGTTATGCTAGAGTGCGTTGACTGTGGTGGTTTGTGTAATGCCCCGCCTCATAACCTAAAGAATGTTGCAATGACTACGAAAGTGTAATAATTTTTTTAAAAAAAGTGTATACATGAACTTCATTAATGCAAACATTCCCTAAGATATGCGATGAAGCACTACATGTAAATCCCATAATTAACATAAGTAACTAAACATAGCATGTATTTAATTCTCATAAACTTAAGAGAATACATTCATTAACAAATAAATTACATCAATGAAGGTATAATGTACAAAAATGATTCATTCTTACATTGCAGTTATAATAAAATTTACAATACTCATTTCCAAATGAGGTAGGTCATACAAAAGTGTACTATTACATGTTACAAAAGTTCTCCCCGATTACAATTGAGGAGTGATACATAAATAAGGTATCCACTAATATAGATGAGAAATATGAGAAAGTACATATCCACAAACGAGTTCTCCAACCAAGAAGTACTCATCGCCATGAACAAGAACTAGGGACACAACGGTGTAAGGTGCACATTCCACCCAACCAAGTGGTACCTGTAGGCCCACCCTCCATGCTAGGATATAGTAAAAAGGTTCCCTAGACATAACGTACAAACCCTAGACATAGGTGAAACCAAAGAAAAAACTATACAAGTACTAACTTAACTTAATGGTTACATTGCTTCCAGAATTGAAGGTTCAAATACACTAAGTTTACAAGTATACTATTATTATAGGTGGAGTGTCATCACAATGTTACATAGGTTACCCAGGTGAATCTTCCTAGGTTTCAACCCCCATCTTGGGTTACCCTAGTAACCTCTTACGAAACCCGACCCACATGCAATATGTTGCAGAATCGTTTGTCTTTCATAATGACAAGATATCAATTTTTCCATTCCAGGCCTTCTCGACTCATCCCCAAGTCTGAACTAGCCCTCGAGTCCATAAGTGAGGCATAATTAATCCAGTTAAATATTTTAGACTACCTAATGTATTGATTTAGTTTTCACTGATTAACTAACTCTACATGAGTTACCCTAGCACTACTTTGTGTGTCGGCCCTCATAAAGAGCCACTCCCCTAATAACAACATCAAGAAACTAATTACACTAACTATGGGTAGACAAGGTGCACATATACCAACAAAAAATATCAAATTAATATAATAAACATCACAACCTGTTCATAGAACTAGGTGTCTAGAACTGAAAAGAACTATGTGCACTACCCTAGTTTATTTAAAATATGGAATCATCATAAAAATAACTCCCTCATGAAGGAACTGTATCTGGAAGACTTATTAACCCGTATAATCCCAATTTGCCCAATAAGAGTAGAAACAACTTAAGCAATTTAGGAAAATAAAAATTTAACATTAGGATTTACTAAATCCAATCAAATCGATAACATATAGCATGAAATTAATCAACTAAATTATAATTCATTTTTCAATCAATATGAAAATTAAAACTAGCAATTAACTCCAATTCTGCATTCATGCATTATAATGAAAATTTCAATTTCTTTACTTAATATATTTCATTATAAAAATATCTATTCATAGTTATCTTACACTAAACAACAATATTTTATACATTTCAATAAATACACATTCAAATCTTTATAATTGAATATTTATTTAAATATATAAATATATATATTTATTAAATTGTCAAAAATAAATCTATAATCAGTAATATTTTACACAATTACAAATTTATATGAATATATTTATATATATATAAATAAACTATATATATATTATATATATATAACATATATTAAAAATAATATATATTATACATATAAAATATATATAACATAAATATTATATATATTAAAAAAATTAAATAAATAAAATTTAGCAAAACTTTAGGAGGTAGAGGCAGCGGCCAGTTGCCTTACATAGCCAAACCCCTTAATGGGGCGCGGTTGTGCAGGCAACGTCGGTGCTGTCCTCACAACAGACTTCCCTATGGGGGTAACCCCCCCTGCGCCTCCCCAAACTTTATTTATATATATTTTTTTAATTTCTTGTTCAATTTTGCTCGTACGACAATTTCCAATTTTTTTTTATTGTATAAAATTTCCATGACTAAAATTCTTGCGATTTTTACAAATTTGTGTACAGATTTTACAATTTTATAGAAAATAAAATTCTTCAGAACAGTTTCACATATATAAATTTATATATATATATATATATATATATATTTATATATGTATATGTATATATATGATTTGTATACATATATATAATTTAATCAATAAAAGTATTATAATTGGGCAATTAATTTCACAAAGGTTTTCTATAGGAAACTGATAGATTAATCAATTTACACAATTTTGTCAGATATTTTCAATTTCAATAACAAAGGGTTTCATTTTCAATCCAAGTTCTAAAAATCTTTTCTATAAGAAATATTTAGAAAAGTTAATCACAGAGGTTTCCGTTTCCTCAAATTAATTAGTGAGTTTCATTTACAAATCTACAAAGATTTTCTTTTGTTTTCTTTTGAGAAATTTTCTATTGTTTGACAATAACCTTCTGTGTGGTTCTCTGATTTTACTATAAAGTTCTATATCAAAATTTTACATAGAGAGGTAACTAGTTTTCTACAAAAATATTTTCAATAAAATTTTACTGAGAAGTACAGAAGCTTCAATCAAATTTTCTTCTTCAGGCAATCTTTCTATTTTACAAATTTAACAAAACTTCTACAAAAATAAATCTTTATACAGACAATCTTTTCAAATCAACAATATAAGTAAATAAATAACAAAGAACTTGTTTTTATGTAGCTTGAAGTATTGAAAGCTGAAGAAAGCTTTTCCTGTTGAGTGCAATTTCCAAAGCCCTTTCCAAATCTCCACTTCCAGAAAGTTGCAAATTACTGGACCAGAAAATTGCAAATTACTGGACCAGAAAATAATTCGAGAACCTCTTCCAGAATTTTTAACCAAAAACAAAACCCCAAGAAAACAATTTTTCCAACAATTCTCTTTTTTTCTTTCCATAAAGAGACTTCTTGACTTTCCCAGTTTTGGCAATATTCTCTCTGAGAAATTCCTCAACAAGAATTTTGCATTTAATTTTACTCACACACATGGAAAATCAAAAATATCTTCTAACAAACTCACAGATGTTTTCTTTTAATAATTATAAAGAATTTATTCTATTTTAGTGAATCTAAAAATTCAAAATTAGTTTCATTTTCTTTAAACAAATGTAAAATTCCCATTCACACAAAGCATTTAAACTATATTTAATCTGTTCACTTAATAATAGAAATTTAATCAATTAATTAATTTATTTAATAAAATAACTTTAATCACAATGATTATAATATCTTACCAAATAAACTAATTTAATTAATTAAATAAAATATGAAGCTTTTAACTACAATATTTAAAATTAATTAAATAAGCACTAAATTATAAAGAACATTGATCTAACATTAAACTCACAAAATAAACCTTGCTTAACAAATAACAAGACAAACATAGATGTTACAACCAAACATACCAGACCTAAATTGACGACATATTGTAACTAGGTTTGAGGCTAGACTAGGAAAAACCTCATTACTATCTCCCAATTAGCATAACCGTTGAGCTTGGACACGCTCAGACCTGCGAGACTAGGTGGAGTCAATGTCATGTACCTGAAATCCTGCAATCAGACATATATCATACATGTATATAATCCATGATTCAAACACACCGTGAAGAGGAAATCATGGAAATCACAGGGCACTCGCAAGTGAGTGATGCAACTCTGTTCTCCTCACCAATACAATATCACATTGAACTGACAAAATAAATATCAATTAATCTACCATAAGCATATATAGCAACAACATCTCAAGTAAACATCTATGTTAACATAAAGCATGTAAGAAATAATCACCACCAAACAGTGTATCATCACATCATAAATAAATCCACCATCGCTCTACTATTAGCGATCAAATACATTAAAATAAAGTATTAGGGTCTATCAAAGTAAAAACATACTGTCGGAAAACATAAGCAAAATGGAGGGGTACTACATCAAATAAACTAATTTAATTAATTAAATAAAATATGAAGCTTTTAACTACAATATTTAAAATTAATTAAATAAGCACTAAATTATAAAGAACATTCATTTAACATTAAACTCACAAAATAAACCTTGCTTAACAAATAAAAAGACAAACATAGACGTGAGAACCAAACATACCATACCTAAACTGACAACATACTGTAACTAGGTTTGAGGCTAGACTAGGAAAAACCTCGTTACTATCTCCCAATCAACATAACCGTTGAGCCTGGACACTCTTAGACCTGTGAGACTAGGTGGAGTTGATGTCATGTACCTATAATCTTGCAATCAAACATATATCATACATGTATATAATCCATGATTCAAACACACTGTGAAGAGAAAATCGCAGAAATCATAAGGCACTTGCAAGCGAGTGATGCAACTCTATTCTCCTCACCAATACAATATCACATCGAACTCACAAAATAAATATCAATTAATCTACCATAAGCATATATAGCAATAACATCTCAAGTAAACATCTATGATAACATAAAGCATGTAAGAAATAATCACCACCAAACAGTGTATCATCACTTCATAAATAAATCCACCATCGCTCTACTGTCAACGATCAAATACATCAAAACAAAGTATTAGGGTCTATTAGAGTAAGAACATACTGTCAGAAAACATAAGCAAAATGGAGGGGTACTACAGTTTGGACAAGCTGGGTTTTGTCTCCTATAGAGGTGGAGAGAACAACTGGTTTTTATGGAACATGTTTGGAGCCTCGCATTCTTGGAATGACCTCTCCTATAGAGGGGAGAGGGTATGTTGATGGGCAAGGTTTTCTATACTTTTGAGGCTTTGCAAACCTATGTATTATTTGTTCTTGCCAGTGATTTGGAGAGACTAATTAACTTGAGTGACTGGTTTACTATGGACTGGTTATTGCAGGCTTCTCTCTTGGGCTTTTGGTCCCTTCCAAAACCAGATTGTCTTGTGTTTTTGGTCCCGTCAAAACCAATGGGTTCTAGATCTATGTAATATCTAGATTATGGGTTGGGCAGTTGGGTTTGGCTATTGGTTTGTCTTTGTTTTGCTATGGGGCTTTATTGACTTCTCTTATGGTAGCTTGACCATCCTTGTCTGGGTTTCGGGTCCATTCAAAACCTGTTGTAAATGGTTTCGAGTCCATTCAAAACCCATTTTTTCCTCTCTATCAAAAAAATTAGTTTTTAAGTGTAATTTTTTATAATGTTTTATAATTTAAATATTGAAGAAATAGGGTAAGTGCACCAAGTTGTGACACAAAAATGGTTTTTAAGATGCTCTTTTTTTTAATTTTTCTGAAATCAACAAAGTCTGATATTCATGAGAAAATGAAGATAGTTACACTCAAAATTTGAAGATACAACAACAACAAGAGTTTTAGTCCTCCAAATCTACTTTCTAAGTTACTATTTTTTAAAAAATAATGAAGATTAAGGGTTTGAAAAAGGGGGGTCACCAACAATGGTCCTGTTTCTGTAAATAAAACAACATAGAGTCTATTGTGGCTTCCCTAAAAAGTGAACTTTTTTTAGAATTTTAAAAATATGAATGTTGAGAAATTAGTTAGCACCATGTAGTTTATCCTGATTCTTTTAGCTAAATTTTTAATGAATATATAATATTTTATGAATTTTCAAAGTGGAAACATCCTGAAAAGCTAAAATTTGAGCATGCCCCCCACTAATTTTTTTGAAAAAAATCAAAAATCAATTTTTTTTTATCAAGTGTAGAATGAAGTCTAGTTTATAAAAATGTAATTTGTTTCAAAATTTGATGAACGAGTAAAAATCTATACCAAAACTAGGACATGTTGGTTTTTGACAAAAAACAAAGGCACTAACAAGAGAATTTATAGATCAAAACCTTAACATAATCAAAATGTTAAGAAAATTATATGGTTATATAGGTAAGAGAGAGCCTAGTGTCATCACAATTTTTATATAAACTTGCATTAAAAAACCTACAAACTTGATGGTTAGCATGGCCAAAAAAGTTTAAAATATTGTTTTACTTTCACCAAATCACGTCCAATTATGAGACTTAGTTTTTATAAAAGTTTAATTCTAGATCATTCAAAGGCCCTGAATTCTTATATGATTTTTTTCAATCACAAACAAATACAATCTTGATGTGGAATTTTCCTACTGACTTTGGTGTAGAGTTAATTTATTTATCTAAGGATTACACCTGTATTGCATGCATTTGGATTCAACGCTATGGTGATGGTATGAGTATTATATTTTAAATATAATTGTTAAATTGACAAGATCTAGTCTACATTTGTAGAATTAAGTAGGGTTTCATCCCAAATCTGCATATGATTGATGGTGTTCTAGTTGAATGAAATTAAAAAATCTTATGCGTTTTTGTTTCCTTCAAAGATTTCCTTCTATTAATAGTGAATGTGTGAATGCTATTTCTGTTATTGGTTGTTTGAAAGATCCTGTTTAAACTTGCAGACATGATTGATAGAATGCTTTATATTGTTGTTCGATTATAATAGATTTATATTAATCCTTGTTACCCTACTTTTGTAATTTTATTTTATAAATGATTCATACTTTGTATGAAAGAGAAATAAACTAATTTTGTCAATATGCTATTTTTTGAAATGCAATCTATCATTTTGAGTTATTGAAATTGCCTATTCAATTGCATATAAATTTCCAATTATCTAAATTCCAAATCCCCTTCTAGAGTTACATTGATCTTCCAATTGTGCTATCCATATAGTCAAGACCTAATAGAAAAGGAACCTTGGAATAGTTCTCACTACTCTTTAAGAGAGGCAATAAATATTTGTTTCTGAAAGGTGGAAAATTGTTTCTTTTGAGGGGTTTAGGACCTAGAATGGCAATCTTCACTCTCTTTCATTCAAGAACAAACCCTAGAGATCTCAATGCAAAGGAGAAAGAGATCTTGCAATAGGGTTGTCCTAGGGGCTGAATATTAACTAATAAGGGCTTCACCACCAAGTTAAGACTTGGAAAGATGTAACATAAGATGTAATGCTAAACCCCAATATGATTGAATGCTTCACTAAATGACCTAAAAATGAAAATGAAACAAAACTGAAAGTTGTAGGATGGAATGTGTGCACCTAGAGATCTAAAAATGATTGGAAGGAGGTCTAATATGTTGGAAATTTTGACTTTAATGATGAGTGGGACTCATACGCCAAGTTGGGCGAATTAGTCCCAAATCTAGGTTTTTGTATAGAAATAAGAATATGGAAAATGGGTGTTCAAATTTGTAAAAAAATGAATTTTAACCTAAACTGAGACTCATTCGCCAAAAGTGGCAAATCAGTCTAGTTAGGGTTTTCAGAAACTTCAAGGTGTAAATCTGTTCTCCTTAGTCTGCTCAATCTGCTTCTTCAGGTTTTCAGATCCGAATTTCTATAAATCAACCTGTAGGTGTTCTCCAATGTTCTCTAATGCTTGATGGCAACTTTGACAAATTTAGGCACTTTGACAACTTTCTCCAAACTTTCTCTTTAATGTGTCTTCAATCTAAACCTACAAAACACACACAAACCCTAGCAATAAAAGGCTGCAAACATGTATGAGATGGCTCCAATGGATGTAGATCTTGACTCTTGCTTGGATAGGATAGATCTCGAATGAAATTCTAGCTTGAATCATAAAACCCTACATCACAATTGTTAGCTCAAAAACAAACATGATGCATGCAATCTTTGACATGATACTTGATGCTTGAATAATTCTCTAAAATGCTTGATGATATGCTCTTGAAGACTATTGAATGCTCTTGTGAATGCTTGAATGTGCTTGTGAACTCAAATTTTCTGTAAGGATGCTCATTCAACTTGCTAGGTGTAAAATAAGTGAAATAAACTTGTATTTATACTTAATTATGGAAGAATTCCTGAAATTACAACACTACAAATTGACATCAGATCTAGGAGGATAAAATCCTACCAAAAATTTGAATTAATTTTGATTTTGGGCCACATGAGACTCATTCGCCCAAGGTGGCGAATGAGTCCCATTAGGCATAATTTATGGGACCATTTTCAAAAATGCTTAGAAAGGTGTGAAACCAGGTTTGGGACCCAAAAACCTAGGTGGGACTCATTCACCCAAGGTGGTGAATGAGTCCCAGATCACTAAATTTGGGCCATATGACTTGAAACACTGAAATTATGATTGGATATTGATTTGTGTTGGGATTATCCTTGAAAATATGTGTTAAATGAGGCTTTTGGATGCAAAATAAGGCCAATTAAAGCATAAAGTGTTAGAATTGGCTATGGATGCCAAGATCTATGGACCAAATGGAAAGCACAAAAAGAGAGAGATGAATATGACAAGAATAAACTGTATTCAATGTGAATGATATGAGATGATTTGGGATGATTGTTTACAATGAGAGATACCCCTTGGTTATATATCCAAGGTGAGATGCAAGATGTGATTCTTAATCATATGACATGAGACAACTAATCACACTTACCTAGGTTCATGTAGTAGTTTCCAAAAGATAAGATAACAACTAATGAAAACTAACACCTTCTAGAAAGATTCCTTCCTATGACCTAAGTAAACTTAGTGTTGATGTTACAGCTTCAATAGTATTCTTCTAGCCATTGATTATTCTTGATTGAATACATTAAATAATAGCTCAAGCTATTTAATTTATGTAGAGTATTCTATTTATGAAGAGGTACAATTTATTTAATTGGCATGAGTTCTTATGTGTGCTGAATTTCTTCCGATTGGTTGCGTTCAAATGAAGAGGCATCTCTTATTATCTTTGGAGGGCGACTTGAAGAATTGTGAAGAGGAACATATTTCCAAGAGAGGTTGACTTCTTGTTATTGCATCTTTGATATCTCTATGATAGCCGACTTTGTTTCTTGAAGAGTTGCGTCTCTTCTATCACTTGATATATATATGATTTCATTTTTTCACCTTTGCATTATCATTCATTTGCACTTATAGTTCATTCTCATACAGTTCAAAGTTTGCATATGCGAGTTCATTCAAGAGAAATCTGAGATTCATATAGAAGGCTAAGATAGTCATTGGTAAATTGTAATCATTCAGTTCTGTATTCGCATCATACTGTGGTGCTATGTGTTGGCCTTTTGAGTGGCCTATTGTATATGGATCATTCATATTGAATACTCAATAATATAAGAGATATTTTTGGTTGGGTTTTTCTCCCTCAAGAGGAGGGTTTTCCCAAGGTATCTGCTGTGCACTATGTCTGATTTTTGAATTAATTTTTTGTGCACTTAATCTGATCCTAAAACTAACATGGTATTAGAGTGGGTTCATCAGTATTGTCTAAGCAAGTTGAGGAAAGAATGAAGACTGTGTTTGGTGTTGTTCAAATACTCTTTGGAAATCTGGTAGTCATAAGGTTGTAGCCCATGATAGGCTAGGCGATAATTTGACACTATAGCACAAGATCATAAGTGGAACTTGGAATATGGTGGCGAGTGTGGTAAAAACATATAGTTGGGAATCTCTCGAACCTGGGGGTGTAGCTCTATCGAGAGCATGGAGGTTATATTTATTGATTTCTAGACAGTGGCATGGGAGATGGATTTGGCATGTGAAGATTGGATGAACTTGGCCAGTTATATTATCACATTGCCCTTTACCATCAAATTCTATCTTTGCCATTGCTTGTGACAATGGTTAATCATTTCATCGTATCCTCTTTTCTAGACGGGATCAATTCAACCTCAACTTCCCATATTGTAGTAGGATGTCTTATGTTGGCTAGGTGCTATTGCATTTAAGATGGCGATTGAATATCTATGTTAAATCGAAGCATTCTTGATTAGTGTGGCATCAAGCAAGCTATCGAGGCTTTCTTTATGCTATTTGGTGGTTGCTTACGACTCATCTGAAGTGAGGTTGTCTTTATCATCTCCTCTTTCCATGGTTGGCTGGCTATAGGCTTATGATTGAAGGACCGATCACATTCCCATAATCACTATTTGGGATTGGTGTAGGAGAAGGTGCGATCATCCATTCTTCTCTTACACGCACCCTCCTGATAGTCATGGAAATCTGGGGATCATTTTGAAAGCACCCTTGAGAGAGATGGCATCTTTATTGCTAATTCCCTATGGGAATCAAGAACATGCGAATAAGACATCTTGTCTCTGTCTATCAATCGCGGGCCCTAGAGATCTTCATCAATGATGCTCACTGGTCTGTATCGATGGGTTCAACACTTATTATAGTTATGTGTACTTCTTTAGTCAGGAGTCTCCTTGTCACTTGATCAGGGAAGTTCCTCAAATTTGTGTAATCTTGTCTATCGCCACTAGGAGGGTGACAATCATGAGTCTAATGGTGGGAATTTGTGAATGGTGGTAGAGTGTTTTCGACAAAATCCATTGGCTCTATATCTCCTGGTTGAATCATAAGTCTAATGATGGTAATCTATGAATAGTGGTAGAGTGTTTTCAGCCAAAGCCATTGGCTCTATATCTCCTGATTGGCGTTGCATCAATTTACAATAAGTTTGGCGAATGAGAGTGCAAAGATACTTCGCCACTCTTTCCCAAGCTAGTTGTGAAAGGTATCATGGCCTGGGAACTGCTCAAAGAAAGTTCAAGGGACTCGTGCCTAATGTTGATGAATATTGGAGCTACAGATAAGTCACTCCTGTAGCTGTCTGAAAGCTATTGGAGGTTGAACAAAATTGAGGTCTTGTAACTTATCTACGAGGATGCACAAGAAAAATTGCTAACACTTGAAATAGATCTGAAGAATGCTATTAAAGAGATAAGTATTCTTTGATTGTTTCCTTGAAATCACCTTCTAGGCTAAAATTCAATTTGCTATGTTGTGCAAATCTGACAATCATTTGTTTGATCTTGTGTGTTGAAAAGATCGTGTTGTCCTTCTCTTGAATAGTGATCCCTGGATGAGATACCTTGGAGTCATTTTTCATTCATTTTGAGATTGGTTGATCACATCGAATTCATTCTCATTGTGCATAGACTATGATGTTGCCTTGAGAGGCTTGATCTTATATGCTGACTGAATATTCCATCTAAGAAATCTGAGTTGGATAGATGATCTTTTGTTGTGCTGAGATTATCATTCTCGAGAGGAGTATAAGATGGAAGAAAGAGTTATATCAAAATTCTACAAAGATGAGTTTTTTTTTATTCCTTCATTCTATTTTTAATATATTTCTCTTTAGGTTGATTTATTTATTCATTGTTTATAAATTATTATGTATTCATGCTATAAACATTGAGATAGTCAATCATGTATGCTTCTAGAAATGGTACTTCTCTTCGAGATAGTTGAGTTCCATGAACTATTAGTAATGGCTTCTTAATGCTTTCATAACAGATCAAGAAGCGAAAGAGATTGCTTTCAAGAAGAGCTTGATGGATCTTGTAGGTTGAAGAATGAAGACACATCTTGCAGCCATGGGACCGAGTGGATGGCTGACGACACCTCTTTGAAGAGGAAGGATTAACCTTCAGAGGGAGTTCTATGACTCACTGAGAATAAGTAAGGGTTGCAATGTTGCAAGGCCAGATGCTAAATCCTCGAAGTACCTCTTCAGTAGTTGAGATAATAATTGCTCAAGTCAGTCAAACTGGATTTAACATTGGTGGCTCCACAAACCTATTCAGAATAGAGTGCTCTAGGATGAGGTTGAAGAGGAAATCCTTGTATCTCTACAGAGGTGTATGTTGGAATCCATTTCTCTAAGGCAAGCATTGTAGGCAATCTTAGAAAATGAGGTCAAAAGATTGATGCAAGTACTTGAAGAGCATTGAGAGGTACAAGGAAAGATTCGTGGCTCGTGGGTTTTCACAGAAAGAGGGAGTTGATTATGAAGAAACATTTACTTCTATTACTCGCTATACTTCCATAATTGCCATTGCTGCATCTAGAGGATGGAAGATTCATCAAATGGATGTGAAGACAAATTTTCTAAATGGTGTGATAGAGGAAGAAGTTTACATCGAGCAACCTGATGGGTTCGAGGTACATGGGAAGGATTCTTATGTTTGCAAACTGAAGAAGGCCCTGTATGGTCTTAAGCAGGCTCCTCATTCATGGTATTAAAGGATTGATCATTACCATTCAAGTTTGGGCTTCTTGAAGAATGATGCTAACTCTAATCTACACTTTAAGGTGATTGGTGGTGAAGCATTGATTTTGGTTTATATGTTGATGATTTGATCCTTACTGGAGAAGATCACCTGATTCTCAAGTGTAAGAAAGAGTTGGCTTCTAAATTTGAGATGAAGGACCTTGGGCTCATGCATTATTTCCTTGGCTTAGAAGTCTGACAGAAACTAGATGAGATGATTCTGAGTCAAGGGAAGTACACCATTGATGTACTTAAGAGGTTTGGTATGATGGATCTCAAATCCATGTCTACACCCATGGAGACCAACCTACATAAATTGAAGGAAGCTACAACTAGTTCAAAATTGGTGGATCCTACATTGTATAGACAACTGATTAGGTCCTTGATGTATCTAGTTAACACTAGACCCGATATCTATTATGCTGTAAGTGCACTGAGTTAGTTTATGTGTGATCCAAGACATATACATCTTGTTGTAGCTAAACATATCCTGAGATACTTGCGTGGCATAGTTGGATATGGGTTGAGATATTCTTCAGATGCTGACTTAGAGTTGCTTGGTTATTCTGATTCTAATTGGGCAGGATGTGTTACAGAGCGGAAGAGTACCTCTAGTTGTTGTTTCAGTTTGGGTTTTGCTATGATGTCCTGGTGCAGCAGGAAGCAGTCATCTGTGCCATTGAGTACAACAGAGGCAGAGTATATTGCAGCTTGTATGGTAGCTGAAGAAGTAGTATGGCTTCGTAAGCTCCTTGCATGATTGTTTGGACAATCAATGGAGCCTACTATCATTCATTGTGATAATCAAAGTTGTGTGAAGCTTTCTCTCAATCTTATGTTTCATGATAGAACCAAGCATGTTGAGATTAAATACCACTATATCAGAGATATGGTATTGAGGAAGGCTATATAATTGAAATATATCAGCACTGATGAGCAGACGATAGATATTCTCACCAAGCATCTCTCGAGAATAAATTTTGTGTACTTTTGAGATAATCTTGGTATGGTGGAGAATCCAACCTTAACTGAGTAAGAGAATCAGTATCAATGATAGCCTATAATGAGTTCTTCTTAGTGAGAGAAGTTCAAGGTGAAATCCCTTGTTAATGTATTTTCCTTTGAGATGGAGGAATTTGAGGTGCAAGCCCTTGTTAATGCATTTCTCTTTGATATTTGAGGTGAAAGCCCTTGTTTCCACCCTCTGAGCAGAGTTATGGTGGATGTCATGTGTGTGACTCCATGACAACATAATGTGAGAGAATCAGTGATGATTCTTGTCCTTGTGTTTCACCCTCTGGGAGACCCATGGTAAAAATTCATGTTGAGGTGACAACATCACGTAAATGATGAACACTTGTACACACCATAGCATGGTTGTAGCCATTATGGTTGATATCGTGTTGAGGTGATATCTAATATCATGATGAGGTGATATTCTTCTTTTCACATTTGGTTGTAGCCAATGTGATAGACATCACATTGAGGTGATTTGTCTTGTGCAGATGGAAGTATCCTCCCTAGCTGAAAGGGAGTGTTGATGTTACAACTTCAGTAGTATTCTTCCAACTGTTGATTATTCTTGATTGAATAAATTAAATAATAGCTCAAGCTATTTAATTTATATAGTCTTTTATTTATGAAGAGGTGTGATTTATTTAATTGGCACGAGTTCTTATGTGTGCCGACTTTCTTCTGATTGGTTGCATCCAAATGAAGAGGCATCTCTTATTATCTTTGGAGGTTGACTTGAAGACTTGTGAAGAGGCACATATTTCCAAGAGAGGCCAACCTCTTGTTATTGCATCTTTGGTATCTCTATGAAAACCGACTTTGTTTCTTGAAGAGTTGCATCTCTTCTATCACTTGATATATATATGACTTGATTTGTTCACCTTTGCATTATCATTCATTTGCACTTACAATTATTCTCGTACAATTCAAATTTTGCATATGCGAGTTCATTCAAGAGCAATCTGAGATTCATATAGAAGGCTGAGATAGTCATTGGTAAATTGTAATCATTAAGTTATGTATTCACATCATACTATGGTGTTGTGTGTTGGTGTTTTGAGTGGCCTATTGTATATGTATCATTCATATTGAAGACTCAATAATATAAGAGATATTTTTGGCTGGGTTTTTCTCCCTCAAGAGGAGGGTTTTCGTAGGGTATCTGCTGTGTACTGTGTCTGATTTTTGAATTAATTTTTTGTGCACTTAATCTGATCCTAAAACTAACATTTAGCATGTGTTAATATGTCCCCTAGTAATGAATGAACTAGGTGCAAGACTTTAGTGTGAAAGTGTGTTTTAACACTTTACAACAATCTAAATAAGGTAGGATTAGGTTTATTTGATTGACAAGGGCCCAAGACCTAATGCGAGTGTGTTAATGACATTAAAACACTAAGTTAAGGCATCATTAAGCTCAATTTTAAAAGGAGGGTCCAAACAAGTGTGAAAATGTTATTGACGACATTTTTTGACACTACATTTAGCCCCCACTTTAGTGAGAGGATGAACTTGCTTCAAGCTCATACTAAATTAGACAAACATGCATCAAGAGGGGTGCACCAATGCCAGTAAGATGGGATGAAAATGATCAAGAGGGGTGATCAATTCCCTAGGATCAAGATCCCATGGTAAGCCAACATAGGCACAAAAGAACACACATGAAAATGATATAAAGAGCATCATAAAGGCACAAGCATACACTACCAAAGATGAAAATAAAAGGTAAAATAAAATAAAAGAGTTGGATCAAGCTTTGACTGTTTGTCCATTGTTCTATGGATTAGATCTAGGTTGTTTATTTGAAAATGTAAGCTCACTCTGAGGCAAGGAAGCTTTAGGATGGCTATCAGGTGAGGATCTGAAAGAGGTGAGATACATACACACACGACTAGTATGCACTCACACTTACACGTGAGTGGCTAAGGGAAAGTTATGCATTGGTCAGGCTTCCCATCAAGCCATACCAAAGTTATACCTCTTGATAACTTTGATAAGGCACAACACAAAATGATTTTGGAGCTTCATGAGGCGAGCAAAACTTCTTATGCTTGGAGCTCATGAACAATGAACTTCGAGCTGCATGAGGAAAGGAAAAATTTGTATGCTTGGAACTCATGAACAAACAAGATGGCTCAATAGGCATGCAAGGTGTATTATGCAAGGTGTCCATATAACTAATTTTTTTAAAAAAATAAGGAATGTTGAAGGGAGTCTTGCTTACTTCATGCGAGGTCTTTAACTTAGGGAACATTGTGCCTAATGTCTACAAGAGAGGACCAACCAAAGAATAGAACATCCACAACTTAGGGGATGCAGTGTGTCACATCAAGCCACTAAGAGGAATATAATATGCTAAGATAGATCACGCTTTTGAAGTACATCGCACCCAATGTCAACCACGAAAGTGAAAAATGCATCATATGAAATAATAAGATTGCACCATGAACTATGAAAAGGAAAAAAATTGCAAAAGAATAATGCCAATATATGCCCCCGCTTTAAAGAAATTGTTAAACACCGTATTGTGAGCAATTAATTTAAATTAGCAAATGATAAATGCTAACCAAAAAAAAAAATGAGAGCTAACTTGGAAATCCCTATGCCAAGTCATATATTTCCAAATGAAGTTACATCATGCAAAAGAAAAAAGAAGGGTCGCCTACAAACTAAAAATCCAAACACATAAGGGATCTATGGATTTGGGGTTAGTATGTTCTTGCTACAATGATTTTAGAGATATCTTGAAACTATCATCATTCTCCAAATACACATAGAACTGGAAGAATGACACAAAGAAAGCAAAAACAAAGAAAAAACTTTCAGGTCAACATGGAAGAGACATGAATGTCTTGATGCCTTGCATCATCCCCAAAAGGAAAACACAAGACAAAAGAAAAGATAAAGGAAAATCTTTTGGGTCAACATGGAAGAGACATGAATGTATTGACTCCTTGCGTCATCCCCAAAAGGAAAAAACAAGACAAAAGAAGAGATAAAGGAAAATATTTTGGGTCAACATGGAAGAGACATGAATGTCTTGACGCCTTGCATCATCCCCAAAAGGAAAACACAAGAAAAATGAAAATAAATAAAGAAAAGTAAATGAAAAGGTGTACGACATAGAGAAGAATGAAGGTACAAATAGAGGAATTCCACAAAGTGAGAGAAAATCAAATAGAACATCATGGGGGATCACATCATGCACATGCAATCACAAAAAAGAAAAATAAATAATGCAAATGAATAGTAATGCACATGTGAGTGAGCCTAAACTAGGTCATACATATCCTAATCATGTTCATTGTATATCGAAGGAAGAAAACTAGCCAAAGGGACAATAGCAAGTGCTGATCTAGGGCCATCACCAGGTTCAACACTCTTCTTAGGAGAATTATCATTTAAGCTCATAGAAGAGGAAAATAATGTATTCAACTCATTATGCACCTCTTCCTCATCATCATCTAAATTAATCTGAACAGGAGGTCGAATGATAATGTATACAGAAGGGTTCGGCTCTTGTCGTGGTTGCATTATAGGATATTTTTGTTTCAGTAAAGGGGGAGGATTTTCATGCATTACTTCAGTCAAGTTTGGATTTTTTATTTTCTTTGTTTATTTCTTCATGTAACTTGTGAGAAAGGGAACGACACCTACACCAACACTCTCTAACACTTTTGTTTCTTTTGGTCCTATTTTCAAGTTATGTTTGTGTTGGAGTGGGTTGATCGAACATAGGTTTCTTTTCTTCCTTAAGGGGAGGAATGGAAAGAACCACACGAGGTTTTTCAACCACTTTCTCTTTGACTTTGTAAGCTTGTTTTATTCTAGGAGGCATGACAGGGTTGTTTTTATTGTCTCTTGGTCTTTTGTAAGAAGTAGGTGAAATATCTATCTTAGGTTGGTTTTGGTCATTTGGAATTTATTTAGGTATAATCATGGTTTTGTCAAGGATGGTAGGTTCAGTGGTGGGTTGAGGCATGTTTTAGAGGGATAATTTTGCTATTTTCTTTGCCTTGAACTTTTGAACTAGGATTTGAAAAAGAAGTCTTCTCATGGTTTGATAGTTTCTATATGTTGGCAAGAGACACTGCACAAGTCATCAGGTGTTGTCATTAATGGAAACCCTAGTTAGTAATTCCATCCACACCTCAATATTTGCTTATACTGGAAGCCATATTGATGATATGTGTTAACTATCAAGCTAAAATAGGGCATCTGACAAAAAAGGTTGATAGGGTAATTGTAGTTTGTTGTAGATATTTGAGGCATAATTGTTTAAGGTGTTTCATGTTTGAGGATGTTGTTTTGGGTCCTTACTATGTTTTGGCCAACATTGGTTGATTCGCATTGATAATTGTTTATGGATTGGGGCGACAGTCTTTACATGTTTTATATTTTGTTAAAGTCGACATGCAGTTGTTCTATTCTCTAGTTGTAGATATATATAATCAATTATTCACATCATTTTGATATTCGATGATATATGATGCAAAATTTAGAAGGATTATAGATCAATTGTGCATAGTTTCACTTGCGCATAACAAAGATTGGTGATTCAGATTAAAGAAGACAGAGTTTCAAGAGCTGAATCATACAAAATGTGAAGAATGCAATTAATGTGCTTAACTGGAACTATAATCAGGCATTAACATAGGCTATCTCATGGTTCATCCACTCTAGTTGTCTTCCAAATATGACCGTAAGACAATGAGTCTTCTTTTGGGCAATAAGCCTTTCGTATTTGAGTAGTGAGCTCTAGGTAGTGTGCCTGAATGCATGTGCATTCCTTTGTAAACACTTATTTTGATTATACTCATATTGTGGATTAACCTCCACCATGGTTTTTCCCCTAATAAGGTTTCCACATAAAAATCCTTGTGTTATGGTGTTGTGGTTGATTTCCTTGTGTTATTGCATCTTTCTTTTGGTTTAGTGCTATAAGTGGTTTAAAGATCAAGTTAATAAAGTTAAATTTTGCAAAACACTGATTCATCCCCCCTCTCAGTGTTCCTTGATTCCAACAATTAGTATCAGAGCCTAGTTCCTCAAAAGAAGTTTGATAGCTTGGGGAAGATATGAGAAGGTGATTCAATGGTTCTAACAGTCTTCATCAACAAATTTTGGTGGCACTAGATTATCTTGATCAGTCCAAATCTGAAGTCTAGGAATTGCAAGCAAGCCTCATGAATGCTGAGAAATTCATTCAATCATTGAAAGATCAAATCAATAAATCCATGGAAAAGAGAAAGGATCTTTGTGATAAAATCAAGCAGAAAGAAAGTAAAAGCATGGAAGATGATCACCTAAGTCAAGCCTTGAAGGAAAAGATGAAAGAATGTGAAAATCTCACCAGAGATAATGTTGTCCTAAAGCATGAGATGGAATCTATTGTGATGAGGATGACCAAGGAGATTGAAGAGAAAAAGAAGAATGAAGAGAATCTTACTCATCCCTTGAAAGAAAGATCTGATGAATGCAACAAAATTAATGATGGATTCAATAAATTGGAGCTTGAATTGAAACAATCCAAAAATAATGAAGAAGAGCTTGAAAGACAGATTGTTATTCTTAGGGATGAACTTTCTAGTGCAAATGAATACAAGGAGAAGTTCAAGATTAGCTCAGCTAAAGCTTGATGAACTGATTCAAAGTTACAAGATTGGAGGTGACAAGAAAGGTCTTGGATATGATAAAGGAGAAAGCTCTGTATCTTGTCAAAGGAAATTTAGGCCAGGAAATCGAATGAGCAAGGATAGAAGGTATCTGGTAAGACAACCCAATGCTCAAAAGTTCAATGGATACTGTTTTGTTTGCAATAAATTTGGTCATATGGTTTCTCAATGTAGAAGTAGAATGAATCAAAGTGGTCCATCATTCTCTGGTTAGTGTTTCAATTTCAATAATTATGGTCATAAGTCAAATGAATGCATAAATATGATAAACACATTTTCCAATAGAAATGCCAGATGTTATGCTTGCAATAGATTTGGCCATATTGCAAACTAGTGCAGATCAAGAGAAAATCAATGGAATAATTGGATTGGAGAAAGAAATTTCATGTGCTATAATTGTAACAAATCTGGTCACATTGCAAGATTATGTAGAAGTAGGAAGGGTTTGGTAAACAAAGGGAAAAATATGCAGAAGGATGATAAAGGAAAAGGAAAATTTATTACGGATGTGATCAAGAAATCAAATGAAGAAGACATGGGTGAAGAAGAGTAATTCTGATGCAGGAAATGAATCCACACCAGAATCTGGTGTCGGAAATTCCTCTAGGAATTAATCTAAGGCCTTTGACCTAGGGGGAGCTCTCAAGAAAATATTTTACCCCCTTATCGGTAGTTGGTACCAGAATGTGGAAAATTGAAATGATTGCATTACTGATCTACAAATGCTTTGGGAACACTTGTGAAGGAAATGTATGCAATATTGAATGTTCATAGAAGAATTTTCTTTCACATACTATGAAAATAGGGTGCACAGAAGACCTAAGGAAAAAGCATTTATTGTGATAAAAAGTTAGGTGCGAAAATGATAAAAGGTTACTTCTATTCCTCATTCGTCACATTGCATTTCAAGAAGAAGAAGTTTGGAGAGCTCTGCAAGTGAATTTTGGTGCGATACAAGTCTAAAGGCAATTTGGAAAATAAACCCTAATCTGGTGAAAGGTATTTATTTGTAAAACTTGTGAACTTAAAATTTCTAGAAATGGCAGTTGCTCCGTTAGTTGATATTAAGGATAGACCCCACCCAAAATTAAAATGGAACCCATTCAAATCCATTGAGATAAAACCATTAGGTGCATTTCTTTTGTTCTGTATGATGTTTCACATATTGAAGATATTAGGGAATATATTCATGCGAATTTCGAGGAATTAGGAAGCTCCCATTTGTTAAATATGTACACAAATCATATTGTGGGAGATCTCTATGTAAGACCTGAATTCAAGACTTTGGAGGAGAAGAAGTTCACACAAATTCTGAAGTTTCCCGTGTTCAATGAAAATGAATAGGTCCTATACATACTAAGTTGAGTGCACGCTGAGTTCATGTGGTTAAATCAACCCTTCAAGATCACAAAAGAAGCTATAAGCATTGTTACTAGTCTGAATTTATTTGGTGGATTGCCCACATTGAAATTTGTGAAGAACCAGACAGTCACTGAGGCAACCGGTTCCACTTTTGACAAAAGAGCCATGACAATAAATGACATCATTGAATTGGATATAAAATTTTCTTTTATGGTTATTGGATATAAAATCTATCACTCCAGCTGAGATAACTTTGTATTCAGTATTGCATTCTATGCAACTTATCAAATGATTAGGGAAAGTGTAGAATATGACTTATGTGACTTACTCCAGAGCTAGCTAATTGAAAATCTTGGTAAAATGAAGAAGGACAAGAAGAACTCTTTCAAGTATGGCAATCTGAAATTTGTTATGTCTATTTTTCTACTTCATGAATGAAGTTTTGGGAGTTGGTAAAGTGCCATGGAAAGGTGACAGACTAATAGTTGTTCAAATTAGAGACATCTTACATGGAATTGGTGATAGAAAAGCAAGGAAAATTGCTATCTGGGGTTACTTCAAAAGCTTCCAGAATGAAATGCAAGATAGGGAAAGGATTCCTAAATATATTGTGGAAAAATATAAGGACACTATTTGCTTCATGGTTGACATTGATCAGTGTTTGATGGAAGCAACATAACCTAGAATAGTTTGGATAAGGCCTATGGGTTATGAGGTTGAAGAACACATTTTGGAGTTGTATGCCCAACATTTGTTGAGTAAACCTCAGGATCTGACAGAAGAAAGGTTTGGTACCTTTGAAGAGAAGAATATGCAAGTGCATGCACAATTGAAGAATCCTATGATAGTTTGGAAGGTGAGAAAGGAAGTTGAAGCTTTTGTAGAAAGCATCGGCATATCCGTTGAAGCAATGAGGGAAGTGAGGAAGAAAAGAGAACAAGCTAAAAGAGGGGAGCCTGCTAGAACTGAGTCAGCTAGTTTGGAAACATCCTCTAGTAGATCTAGGTCTACAAAGATATTTGCATCCTCATCCAGTCCTACAAAGAAGTCAAGCCTAGTAAAAGCTCAAGTCAAGACATCCAGAAGAGAAGGAAAGAGGAAAAGCACACAAGTCTATGTTGTTGTTGAAGATGATGAAGAAATTGAATCAGATGAGAAGCCAGAGAAATCAAGCATAAGGGCATGCAAAGGCATCAAAATTCTCTAAGGACAAGCCCTCCCATGAAGGAAAAGCCAAGAAAAAGGTGAAAAATCATAGATCAAGTATGACTGTAGAGGAAGTGGAAAAATGATTAACTAAGGATGGTAATCTCAAACCACTTTCTGAATGGTATGACACTTTTGATAGTGTCGGTCAGAGAAATCTTGAAGAAGGCACAATAAAATATTTGAATATTTTCAATATGACTCTCATATCTAAATAATATCAGAGTTACCTAAAGGGTTATATGAAGTCTTGGAAATGAGGAGAGTAAATGCAAGAATTGAAGAAGAACAAATAAGAGAACGCATACTTGCCAATCCAGGTCTGGTAATATCAATAGAAGAAATGAAGAAAATCCTCATTGATGCTAAAAAGGATTTTAAGAGCAAAACACGGGTGAATAAGCTTATGATTAGCCAAACTAAGGAAGTAGCAAAAGACACTGATAAAATTCTTAAGACAGTTTTATTGAAGAACAAATATAATGTTCAAGACATGTTCGGGCTAATATTGAAGAAGTGGAAGAAGACAAAACCAAGGACACTCAGAATCCTCTAGATCTGCAAGATACTAAAATTCCCATGGAGACTGAATCTCCTAAAATATGTCAGTGAAAGAAATAGAGATTCCCAAAGCCAAGCAAAAATATATGATTGAAGAAAAGAAGGTTGAGGCAAAGGAGGTTGTTATGGAAGCAAGAGACATTGAAAAGGCAGTAAATAAGTTTTTAGAAGAATAATAGGAGGAGTTTGACCTTGAATTGGTTGAAGGTCCTATCAACTTGGTCACTCTATCTCCTATTCAGAAGTTGAAGGTAGCATCATTTGCTTAGACCAAGGCAAGGGAGGAGATATTGAAATCTCACATTAAGGACAGTGAGCTGCTAAGTCTTGCATCTAGTATCTTGGAGAAGATCATGCCCAAACATGTCAAGGACTCATCCGATTCTCCCTCCAGTCAGCTGAAGAAACTTATCAACTCTCTAAGTACTCACTTTGAGTCTCTTGAAAAGTCAGTTGAGGATAAGGTCCAAAAAGAATTTGATGCTATAAGTCATGCTTATCCTTGTCAAAATTCATTGAGGTCACCAAGAAGAAAATTAAGGAATATGAGAAATATAGTTAGCAGATATTTCTCAAACCTTTGATCCTCTAATCATTTTTGTGGGTAAGTAAGAAGGTCAAGTCATATCCCTGCTTGCCAAAATTAAAAGTTTGAAGCATGAAAAAGATAGAATTGTTGAAAGGGTATGTGAGCTTAGAGGACTAATTGGTCCTAAAATGGAGACAATGCTTAGTGCATTGAAGGAAGCATAGGATGCTATGGCTGTCAGTGATCCAACAAATCTTAAGTCAATAGAGATGCAATCCTACCTGTTCTATGGTCACATGACTATTTTGGAGAGTCTCAAAAAGGGTTGGGAAACTAGTTTTAGCCTGTTGAAGAACAATTTTGCAAACATATTCATGTCCATGTAAGTTAGAAAAGCATGTTTGTACATATATAGTTTGTTCAAAGAAATTTTACATGATTTTTCGTATGTGGATTCTCACCTTTTCCATTAATGTCAAAGGGGGAATGTGGGACAATGAAAAATGTCATATTCATCTTAGGGGGAGTTGTGATTATTTTTTTTTGAAATTTTGAGGATTGCAATGTATTCATGTTGGTACTGATTCTGACACTTAGTCATTTTTCACTAAGTGTTGCCATCAATGCCAGAGTGGGAGATTGTTGGCAAGAGACACTGCACAAATCATTTGGTGTTGTCATTGATGGAAACCCTAGTCAGTAATTCCATCTGCACCTCAGTATTTTCTTATACCAGAAGTCAGATTGATGATATGTGCTATCTGTCAAGCTAAAAAAGGGCATCCGACAGAAAAAGGCCGATAGCGTGATTATAGCGTGTTGTGGATATTCGAGGCATAATTGTTTAAGGTGTTTCATATTCTGGGATGTTGTTTTGGGTCCTTACTATGTTTTGACCGACATTGGTTGATTCACATTGATAATTGTTTATGGATTGGGGTGACAATTTGTACATGTTTTATATTTTATTAAAGCCGACATGCAGTTGTTCTAATCTCTAGTTGCACATATATATAATCAATTATTCACATCATTTTGATATTCGATGATATATGATGCGAAAGTTAGAAGGATAATAGATTGATTGTGTGTAGTTTGACTTGCGTAGAACAAAGATTGGTGATTTGGATTAAAGCGGATAGAGTTTCAAGAGAAGAATCAGACATAATGTGAAGAATGCGATTAATGTGCTTAACTGGAACTATAATTAGGCATTAGTAGATGCTATCTCATAGTTCATCCACTCTAGTTGTCTTCCAAATATGACTGTAAGATAGTGAGTCTTCTTTTGGGTAGTAAGCCTTTTGTATTTGAGCAGTGAGCTCTAGGTAGTGTGCCTGAATGCATGTGCATTCCTTTGTAAACACTTATTTTGAGTATACTCATATTGTGGATTAACCTCCACTATGGTTTTTCCCCTAGCAGGTTTTCCACATAAAAATCCTTTTGTTATGGTCTTGTGGTTGATTTCCTTGTGTTATTGCATCTTTCTTTTGGTTTAGTGCTATAAGTGGTTTAAAGATCAAGTTAATAAAGTTAAATTTTGTAGAACATTGATTCACCCCCCCTCTCAGTGTTCCTTGATTCCAACACTATAGGCTCGGGCCAAAATAAATCTAATGAAATGATTCCATAGGAGGACAAGGGGTTAAAGGAACTATGGTGGACAACCAAGATTTCATTATCAAAGGGAAAATTTAAGCATTTACGTACGATTGAGGGGACTGCATTCATGGAGAAAATCCACGGATATCCTAGCTTCACATGAAATTAGTCTATCTATAGGATGATGGAGAATAAGATATCTAATGTCTTCAGTCCTATTTGTAAAGGAAGGGTGATTGATCCCATTGTAGGGAAAGTGAAACCATATGCGTATTGATCCATGCTTTCAATTTATCATATATATCTTGATAGAGTTTATGCAGAAGTAAGAATTCTTTAGTGATCACATTCTCTCCACAGACGAGATCTATTAATATCCGATTAGTGGGCTTATCATAGATACGGTCAGCTATGTAAAGAGGACCATCGGGTGCATGTTTAAGTATATCGTTAGAGGAGAAAGCAATGTCAAGATGATTCTTAGATTGGCCCTTACGATCTTCAGTTTCGACCTATGCAACCAAACCATTGATAGGATTTTGGTCTTGTTGATCAATATCCATAGGAATTTATTGAATGGTATCTTTTTTCTCATCATACATGTCAACATTCATTCATCACATCAGTATTTGTAGTCTCACTAGCTTTGACAAATGAAATATTATGTTTTGGGATGGGGTTGGTAAAGATTTACAAGTTTTGGTGAGGAGGGGCAACAAACTTATTTCCTTGATCACTAACACCTCCAACAAAAAGATGACCAGGATCAATGAGGTCTTGCACAAGATGTTTAAGATGCTTATAATGTTCTGTGTCATGTTTATCAGTGATAATGTAAATAAGCGTTTTATCTAAAGTTCAGAGGTAGAGGCTTATTAGGATCAGGGGTTTTAACAGGAGCTAAGGTAATCATTTGTTGTTCTAAGAGTTGAGTCATTATATTATGAAGGGTGTCGGGTAGGGGATTGAATTGTATTTTTGGGTCCCCATAGCTAAAGGGTATCGTGGCTTTAATGGAAGCTACTTGGCTATTGGTATTTTGATTTTTTTGTTGAGAGGGGTTAAGTTGAAGGAAACCTTTGTTTTCTTTCTAAAAGGTTCGTAATTGTTTTGGTTTGTGGACTCAGACTTCTCAGTTCTGTTAGAAGTGAAATTTGTATCATGACTACTAATTTAATTTTGATAATCATGGAGGGCACTACACAAGTGCATGAAGGATGGGAATTTAATCATGATCAGCTTATCTTGTGTTTTGCTTTGTAAAATTTCTATGAATATTTTTTGAAGGTGAGGATCGGGAACCTTGACATCAATTTGGGAATAGAGTGATTGATAGCAAGAGATAAAGTCAGTTATCTTTTCTTCTTCTTTTTTCTTGCATCTCATCAAATCGTCCAAGGTCATCGTAGGAGTCATATGCACTTAGAAATGGTTGAGAAATGCCTCAACAAGTTCATTGAATGAATGAATTGAGTTATTCGGTAAAAAAGAAAACCACTCCAAAGCAGTATCATTCAAGGACCTAGGGAAAAGATTAGCCAAGAGTTTATCATCAAGGAAAAAGTCACTACATAAGGTGGTATAAGCATTAACATGGTTAGAAGGATCTCCCTTTCCTCCATATTTCTTGAATCTAGGCACCTCTACACCCTGTGGCATCGATGTTCGCAATATCTCCAAGGACAATGGGTTGCTTTTGACATAATATGTAGGTGGGCCATTTTGATTTTGGTTGATGGTGGAATATTTTTTGAAGGGATGAAACTATTTGGAAGAGTTGATTTATGAGAGGGTCATTGCTTGTGTTATGAGATGGAGGTGAAAATGGTGGAGGTATGTATGTGTTTGAAGGAAAAGTGAATGGAATACTTATAGGTGGTAAAGTGGTAGGAGATATGATGTGCGATGCCACGAAGGTACTAGGGATGCTAGCGGAAATACCTAAGGAGGGAATCATATTACTAGTTGGTTGCATTATTTTTGTGACTTAAGGGTTGGTATAGGTAGAAATTGACACAATTGTTGTGGGAAGAGGAATTTGAGTTCCTCCTTGGCTTGTGACATTGCTTGTAGGTAAAGGATAACTAGTGGTTGAGGTGAGGTGTTTTCCAAAGATTTGAACTGTGTTTTTCACAATGTCAAGTCCATCTTCACTTTCAAGCATGAGATGAATGTTATCTATAGTAGGCATGGTAGTAGTTGAAATGTTGTCATTTTGCACTTGGTGTTGTAGGTTTCCTAAGTCTTCATGAATTTGAATTATGTTTTCTTGTGAAACATTATCAATCCTTGTTTCAACTTGCATCACACTACTTGAAGGCAAGTAGTTGTTATGGGTATGGTCCATACCTAGTGTACTAGTGTCAATACTAGGAGTGAACGAGCCAGACAACCCAAGATCCACAATGATTGTGTTATCATGGGATGACACGAGTCTCAAACTTTGTCTCACTACAATATTAGCAATATGACACCAAATACTCATACAAGGGCTACTAAATGCAAGATGAATGCAAATGCAATATAAGCTAAGAACAATGAAATTATTATAACAAAATATTTGGAAACTAAAGTAGAAAGCTATAAACAACAAACAAAAGCTCAAAAACAATGTTTTAAATACTGGAAAATGCAGGGCAAAATCTGCATTGGGACTAATTTTCTCAAGGTGGTGAATGAATCGAAATGGGGATTGTTTTCAAAAAGTTTAGAAACTTTTAATTGATTTTTATGTTGTATGATCTAAATCCTAAGTGCAAATGCAGATTTTATATGAACCTCAATGAAATAAGATGCAAAAATGCAAGCTAAATGAACTTTCTCTAATGCAAAATTAGAAACCCTAGGATGCCAATTAACTAATGCAAATCCTAATGCAATGTTAATGCAAGCAAGATCTAGGATGATGATGCACTCCAAATCAAAATTACGATGTTTTAAATGTAGTTTCACCAAAATGAAAGGTGGATAACTGTTGCTTTTCTAAGTTTTAGGACCTAGAATGACAATCTTCACTCTCTCTCATTCAAGAACAAACCCTAGAGATCTCAATACAAAGGAGAAATATATTTTGTAGTAGGGCTGCCCTAGGGGATGAATATAAAATAATAAGGGGTTCACCACCAAGTTAAGACTTGGAAAGACAAATGAAATGCAAGATGTAATGTTAAACCCTAATATGATGCAATGTTTCACTAAATGACCTAAAAATGCAAATGAAATAAAATAGAAAGTTGTAGGATGGAATGTGTGCACCTAGAGATCTAAAAATGATTGGAAGGAGGTATGAAATGTTGGAAATTCTGACTTTAATGTTGAGTGGGACTCATATGCCAAGCTAGACGAATCAGTACCAAATCTAGGTTTTTGTATAGAAACATGAATCTGGAAAATGGGTATATGAATCTGTAAAAATCTAAAGTTTGACCTAAACTAGGACTAATTAGCTAGAAGTGGTGAATCAGTCCAGTTAGGGTTTTCTAAAACTTCGAGGTTTGAATCTTCTCTCCTTAGTTTGCTTAATCTACTTCTTCAGGTTTTCAAATCCGAATCTCTATAAATCAACCTGTAGGTGTTCTCTAATGCTTGATGACAACTTTGACAACTTTAGGCACTTTGACAACTTTCTTCAAAGTTTCTCCTTAATGTGTCTTGAATCTAAACCTGCAAAACACACACAAAGCTTAGCAATAAAAGGCTGCAAACATGTATGAGATGGCTCCAATGGATGTAGATCTTGACTCTTTCTTGGATAGGATAGATCTTGAATGAAATGCTAGCTTGAATCATAAAACCCTACATCACAATTGTTAGCTAAAAAACAAACATGATGCATGAAATCTTTGACATGATAATTGATGCTTGAATAATGCTCTAAAATGCTTGATAATTTTCTCTTGAAGAATATTGAATGCTCTTGTGAACTCAACTTTTCTATAATGATGCTCATTCAACTTGCTAGGTGTAAAATGAGTAAAAAAAACTTGTATTTATGCTTAACTATGCAAGAATTCTCAAAATTACTTGACACTACAAGCCGATATCAGATCTAGGAGGATAAAATCTCGCCACAAATTTGAATTAATTTTGATTTTGGGCCACACGAGACTCATTCGCCCAAGGTGGTGAATGTGTCCCATTAGGCATAATTTATGGGACCATTTTAAAAAATGCTTAGAAAGGTGTGAAACCTAGTTTGGGACCCAAAAACTTAGGTGGGACTCATTATCCCAAGGTGGAAAATGAGTAGTAGATCACTAAATCTAGGCCATACAACTTGAAACACCTGAATTATGATTAGATATTGATTTGTGTCAGGATTATCTTTGAAAAGATGTGTTAAATGAGGCTTGTGGATGCAAAATAAGGCCAATTAAAGTATAAAGAAACCCAATTATTAATGACAATCCTAGAAAAGTGTGAAAGTGTGTTACAACACTTTACAACACTATAAAAAAGGTAGGACTAGGTTTATTTAATTCACAAGGGCCCAATACCTGATGCAAGTGTGTTAATCACATTACAACACTAAGTCAAGGCATAATTAAGCTTAATTTTAAAAGGAGGGCCCAAATAAGTGTGAAAATGTTACCCGCGACATTTTTGGACACTACAGTTTCTTAGCACATTGTGATTGACCAAAAATACTCTCAATAAGTAGTAGCAAGTGATGGGAGGCACTAAATTTCTACCTAGAAATGGTGGTGTTGGGCTGCTAACTCACCACTTCAATGACCCATGGATACCTTTTATGCTATGGAGTATTATGGAAAACCAAGAAGCAGAAATGAGAGAGATCATGATAAACATTGTCATCCTTAAGGAATTAATAGGGCACTGTAACTTAGTGGCTGGAGTGGTGGTCTTAGATCTCTTGGCCACTTAGGGTGGAGAAGAAGGGGGTGAGGAGTTCAGTGGTGTTTTCGAGGAGATGGAAGTAGATGTTGATGTTTAATGACAAATTGAGTCTGTGTTTTAGCTCACGACTATACTTTTGGTTTTTTTCTTGCATTCTATGCCATGTTTCTTTGTTGTATTCGGGGTTGAGCCCCCTTGTGCCCAGTTTATATATATATAATACCAAGCTAAAGTTTATCCATGAAGAAAAATTAAGCACAAAAGAAATCAAATGTGAGATACTTGTGGACAATCCAATCAAAACCAAAAATTACTCTTCAAGGTAAATTCACCAAATCAAACGAGTCAAACATTGAGATGAGCATAGATTGTGGATTTTAAGTTGAATCACCTTTCAAGACAAATTCATGGAATCATAGAAGTCAAACCTCTCAAAATGAGTTCATCATATAAAAAATCTCAACATAAAAGCTAATAATTGTACATGTGAAAATTTATTCTCAACATTGCCAAGTTTATCTTGTCTTGAGTATATATGTAAAATATGTATTTGACTTGAGTAATAATCTCAAATTAGAAATCATAGTTATAAAGGTATCATGGTTATGTGGGCATGCCAATAGTTTAGATAGCTTTAGTTCAAAACTAAAAGAAATACAAAAGTGGAAATTGCTATAATTTTATTTTATTGGTCATAAGTAATTAACAATTACTATAGAAAATCTAGTATTTGTGAATTACTCATTTTCTAGTAAGTCAAAGTTTGTTTTTTAAATGCATACTTAAATTGTTCATCTTTTGTAGCGTTTCTTTTGGAGGACAGCAACAAAAAAAAATGAGAAAATTATGCATACCAAGAAATACAATTATTGACCTGATTAGATAAGATGATGTTAATGGGGTTTCCTAGATATTGACAATTGAAGTGTTGATACTCATTTCATTGCTCATCTTAGTCAAAAAAAACTTTTCATTTTTAATATTGGCCATAATTAGTATATTACTCATGTATTGCTTATTTTGAATTTGATTGTTCTCTATCTAAGAATCATAATGATGCAAGAAGTAATATAAAGATGCCAATTTCAACTTTGTGTAGTTGTAAACAAATAAATTGTTAATTTATTATACTGCAATTACTTTTATCTTGGGTACTCCTTTGTGGTTTTATTTATGCTATTTATGTTGATTTGCACTAGTAATTCTTTGTTGTGAAATATGAATTACTACTTTGTAATAGCTCAATTCATAGAAAAATAGAAATTGAGTAATGTGAAAGGGAAAAATATTTTAACAAAGTTTCAATTGTGGTCTAGAAAAGTAAAAAAAAGCAATGGAGAAGAGATATATAGGTTTTGATCAAGTCATTATGCTTCAGAAATTAGAAACCCCAAGTTGAAAAGCAATAATGGATCAAAACCTTTGACACAATGTCTATGCTTAAGACAAAGTTGATATAGTAATGAGAGGCAATAATGCATTTACAAACTTTGTCTAAATCAATACTAAGCCATGTAGCCTCTTGTCCAATGAACTTGTTTTGCATTGTATGCTTTGGGATCTAGATTAAAAAATTGAAAAAATTAAATGAAAAATTGCTTAAGCAATCTGTTGGCCCCACAATTGCTATTGGACCAAAAGGTCGACTTTTTAATGCCTGATGCAACTGCCAAACTTAACGGATTCACGGGAGGTGGTTAGTCCATGTCACGAATCTTGAGGGGAGCGTTGACCATTTGTGAACAATCTCCCCCTCAACACAAACTGAGGGGATTCAAACTCGACACCTTTGGATCTAATACCAATTGTTGGCCCCATGGTTTTCGTTGCACCAAAAGTTTGACTTGTTAATTCCTGATACAACAACCAGAGTTAACATATCCATGGGAGGTAGTTAGTCCATGTCACGAATCCCGAGGGAAGCGCTAACCATTTTCCAACTCAATCTACATCTCAACAATCTAGAAGAAAATGATTCAGGTAAACCAAAACCTATGCTTGAGTTGTAATAAATTTGAACAATCTAAAAAAGAATAGGTATATAGAGGTGTTAGAAAACATGTATGGGTTCACTAAATTATAAAAAACTGAAATTCTAAATCCAAGAAATGATAATGGTTGGGAAGTTTTCATACATCAATCTATAAAAGAAACATGAAAATTAAAAATTTAATGTATACCAATTCAAATCCACACAACTTTTCAATCAAACAATCTATTGTTTATTTTTTTTAATATAGAATCTGGTTTAAAATTAGAGAATTTTTTTATAGAATCGACCAAGGCATTTAAACATTGTTTGTTTGATAATAGTTCAACCAATTCAAGAATAAAAGGTTTTGAATCAAATTCTAGAAATGATAACACATTTTCTCACATGGATATGATTCTAAAATGTTTTGAATCAAATTCTAAAAGTGATAACACATTTTCTTACATAGACATGGTCCATGATATGCAATCTTTATTATATATGATGAACAAGAATCAATACCTACTTGAAGCTGGTTCGAACATTTTAGAAATACTAGTCTCCCATTCAAAAGATATTAGTACCACTTTCAATAGCAATATTAACACTAAAATGCCATTAAAAAACTATACCTTACATCTAGTTCTAGATCTAATCCTAATATGTGTCCTTCAACTATATTTGAATTTGAATATTTATTTTGCATTAAAAAAATTGGTGTCCCCTATTCCACACACATGCATGTCTGAGATTTGTAATACTACTGGTCTATGATAGTAAGAGTATTAAATTGTTATCTGACCTATGAATGTAAGTGTTGGCTTTTTATATCTGTGTGTTTTTATAAAAATATTCACGCAATATGAGTGTCTTTTAAATAATGTGTGAATGTAAGTGGGTCATGTTTTGTCAAAACATGAGAAAATGCATCCCGTCTCTTCCAAAACTACCTTGATTTGACAAAGCTTTTTATTTCAGTTGCTCAAAATTAAGTTGATTGGCTTTTATTATACTACTGATTTAACTTATTACAAAAACACATCAACCATTGCATTCTTATTATTATTATATATAGAAGACAACACAAAAAAAATACAATCCACAGTATGCTTCAAACCAAAGGATGGTAAACAAGCGTAGCTACACACAACTTAACATAAGATAAAACGAGCGAAAAAAACACCAGTTGCTTTTCAATGCCCTTTTTCTTCCTCTTTGTGGTGTCCAGGAAGCTTTTCTTTGATCTTATCCATCAAACCCTTCTTTTCGCTCTGTTCTTCAGCCTTGTCATGATCGTAATCTTCCTCTTTCTTCTCATGTCGTCCGGGAAGTTTTATCTTGTCTTTCAATCCACCCTTCTTTTTCTTCTTCTTCTCCCCATTCTCATCTTCTTCCTCGTCGCTAGACTGTAAACACATTCATTTCATCAGATCTAAATGAAAAAACTACTAACATTATAGAAAGTGGAAGATAAAATGGAATGTATGATCATTTTATGAAGAACAATGAAAGTAATCTATCTTCAGTTACAGAAAATGGAATGTAAAACTTACAGAGCTGGAAGAAGAGCTGTTGCTGCGATGCAGCTTAACCTTGTGCCCCCCTTCGTGTGTCTTCTTCTCACCTTCGCCATGGAACTTGCCCTCCTCCACGTGGCCATGAGACACAAGCGTAGGGTGAACCTCGCCTACGTGTCCATGAGAGACAGGGGTAGGGTAGGCCTCACTTACGTGTCCCTGCTCATGCGGAGCTACACGCGCCACGTGTCCCTGCCCATGTGGATCCACAGCACTGCCCTGCTGCTGATGTGTCTCCTCTTCTTTCTTCTTTCCAAACAAGCCAAACAGCCCGCGATCTTGATGCTCTGGTGCATTTTCCTCCGCCATTGCAAGGAAAAAGACTTGTTGTCAAGAAATACAAGAAAATACAGGAATATCGCAGGATACAAAATAGTTTTGAGTAGCCGAGAAAGTTGGATGTACAAATAGTCGGGAGCGAAGGCGAATTCATAGCATAGAGCGAACGACGCGGTTACGGCGCGGCTTAGTGGTGCCGCCTGATCCATCTCCGACTGACGCGTGGCTTTCATAAGTCGGTAAAATAAATGTCAACATCACGCGGATAAGACGAGGTTGGGCCCACCGGAATAAAGCATTGTCTGCCAATACGGGGTCGTTAAAAAGCTTTACCGAATAGATTGCTTTCTCTCTCCTGTCAAAAATATCGTAACGGGACGGTTTCCATGCAGTCCAAGCACTCTGGGTGGAATCTTTGAAACGCAACGTTTCGAAATTGCCGCACTTCGATTTTT
This sequence comes from Sequoia sempervirens, assembly GCA_007258455.2. NCBI lineage: Eukaryota > Viridiplantae > Streptophyta > Pinopsida > Cupressales > Cupressaceae > Sequoia > Sequoia sempervirens. The sequence goes on from VDFB02101628.1 coordinate 206,289, forward strand.
GAATTATAAGTGGCCCTGCCTTTAGCAATGAAAAATACTTGCTACCTATCCTTAAAGAGAAGGGGAGGTATTTTCCAAGGGCCATCAACTTTAAAGGGCCTTACATTTTGTATAGACTATTATTTTTCTATTTAAAAGGTTTACTGAATCGAACGTAAAAATTGACTCAATGAATGTGAATGCAAGGTTTGTTTTAATTGGAGCTTTTCATTTTATTGAATTTCAAAGGTAAGTGGGTATAGTCAAGACTTTTGTCGTCTATAATATAATCATTTAATTGGAACTTTATTTTTATTGGATGTGACGGCACATAACAAAACTTTTGTAGTCTAAACAATAAAGTCATTTAATTGGAGCTCTATTCTTGTTGAATGTGAAGACAAATGCACACGTAGTTAAGCTTAAAGCAATCTAGACAATATACTCATTTAATTGGCGCTCTATTTATGTTGAATGTGAAAGCAAATAGACATAAAGTTATGATTTTGCAACCTAGACAATGCACTCATTTAATTGAAGCTTTATCCATGTCAATTGTGAAGACAAATAGACGCATAGTTAGGCTTTTGCAACCTAAACAATGCACTTGTTTGATTGGAGCTCTATTATTGGCAAATGTGAAGGAAAATAGACACATAGTTAGGATTTTTAAAATAGATAATACACTTGTTTAATCAAGGTTCTATTCTCATTAAATCTAAAACAAATTTATAAACAAACATGGTTAGGTTTTGCTAACCTATTTTTTTTTCTCATTTTAATGTATAACATTTTTACTCAATCCATGGAGGCAAATAAATGCATTGACTTTATTGGCTCAAACAACCCACTAATTCAATTGGGGCTACATTATTGTTGAATGTAAAGATAAATAAATGTGCATTAAAGCTCCTTTCTTGCTCAATGCAATCATTTAATCAAGCCTCTATTTTTCTTGAGTATAAAGGAAAATATAAACATGGTTAGGCTTTATTGTGACCTACTTAGAAGATTGTTCATTTTAACATATAACATTTTTACTCAATCCATAGAAGAAAATGGACACATGGTTAGGCTTTATTGGCCCAAATAATCCACTCATTTCAATCGGGGCTATATTATTGTTGAATGTAAATATAAATAAATGTGTGGTCAAGCTCCATTATTGCTCAATACAAGAGGAAAAATAAACATATTGTTAGGCATTGGTAGCTAAAACAACTCACTCATTTTAATTAGGACTCTATTCTCATAATGTGAAGGAAAATAAATATATGGTAGATGTTGGTTGCCTAAAGAGCCCACACATTTCAATTAATTTTCCATTCTCACTTTGTGAAAGTTCAAAACTATGTCATACTTCAAGTCAACCTATCAATACGAATTAATTTAAAAAAATTTAATTGAAATTCAATTTTATTGACTTTTTTGCCAGCACAAATTTCTTTCCCTAGCCACTTTTTTTTTTAAATTTCTCTCTTGGATTTTTTGGCAATTCACAAACTCATGAATTTTCCAACAACAAGAAATTTTTCTTTCCTTAGCCATTTTTCTTTCTTTTCTTTCTCCCTTGTCAAAGTTTTTGATAATTCACAAACCTCGTTAGCTTTTTGGCGAGTTTGTGAACTCATTAGAATTTCAAACTTGGCCCTTTCTTGTCCAACTTTCTGGTGAGTTCACAAACTCACAAAAATCATTGACAAATTGAAACTTAACACTTTTCTCTAAGATTTTTGGCAAGTTTGTGAACTCATGATTAAATGGGCATGAGGGGCACAATGTCCGTGAGGGTTTGAAGGGGGAAATTTGCTATGTGCTGAGCCTGTAAGGCTCACACTCATCCTTGCATGCCTTGTGGCCTTCTCAGGATTTTCCCTTCCCTTTTGCTATCATTGTTTTCAATTTTGGGTGAAAGGGGTGTCTTCTTAATGTCTTTGGCAACGTGTGGGCATTGTTCTTTATTATTTTTCTTCTGTGTGTTGTTATTTTGAGAGGTTTGAGCTTGGTCTTTGTTTTATTCTTTC